>QKYT01000029.1:278536-305531 GCA_003550305.1 Glomus cerebriforme | reverse complement strand
TGCTATGCATATAAAATACTGACTATTTTAAATTTAATCCTTTAAATAAGCAAAAAAAATCTCACTAGGGGTAAAAATTTTTTATGTTCAATAAGCAAACTCAAATCCTACCTATTCATATATTGTTCAGGGTCCTAGGTTGACCATCTAGAAAGTATCCCTTCTAATCTCTTAAATTAAGTTAAAGAAGAGCTGAATCCTAACATCCTGAACTGTCAGATCTATTAGAGGGACCATTTGATCCAAAAGTTATATCTAGGAGGTTTCTAAGGAAAATACCTTCAAAAGCAAATCTGGAACAAAGGCTGAATTTAGCGATGGAAGCCTTAAAATCTGAATAGCATCGGTGGAAGCACGTGACAAAATGACATCTTTGTCAGAAAATATAGAAGTCATAATGTGATAATAAGAAAGCCAAGTTTGGTAAAAGAAGTCATATTGTAAAGTATTTACCGCAGAGCATAAGAGGCTCTTGCTAGAAGCAGCTAAAAATCCATACAAGAGAAGGAAGGCTAAGAAGGCATGTGGAATGAAGCCTTGAAGGAGGAACAAATGCTAGTTTGGAGAAGACACTGAAGTAGTAATCCAAACATCTAGAAAAAGAAATTCATGATGGAAAGAAAAGTCTGAGACATTCCTATTCTGTCTTTTTGATTAGAAAACTGCAATAAAGTCTAATAGATAAAATTTAAATTAATTAAAAAGGTATAGAAAATTTGTATGTAACAAGAGAGAAGTATTCAGAAAAGAGTTAGCAAGAATAGCTACTGAACAGTTTACCAAATGAGAAAATGACTCAGGATATGTACCACAAAAGAAGCAAAGTAATTCTTGAGGTAGGTAATGAGAGCATCTTGAGTTCATGACATCCATGGTCAGAAGTTTGAGAAATTGCAATTTAAAGCGGAAGGAGGTGTAAAAATTATAACGTTCCTACACTTTAGAAGGAAAAAGATCAGATATGGTGGATAAAAATAATTAGAACAGATCAGGACAAATTCCAGTCAATAAATAGGATCAACGGGAATAAAGAGGAGAATCTATTTAAAGATATAAATTAAGAAAATTCAATAAAGGAAACATATTGACCAAAAATAAAATAAAAAGAAAAATCTATTCTAAGATTGAAAAAAGAAAAGAAACCTACTAATTTAGAATCAAAGTTTAACAAAACTTTTTCAAATAAGTAAAAATCAGATTGGCTTGTGAGATTGCAGGCAAAAGAATCTGTATAATTATGTAAATAATTATTAGAGTGTAAAAGGATTTTGTGCAAAGTGAAAGATAAATATTTTGAAGAAAAAAAGTGCACAAATTGTGCCCACAAAAAAGACAAATTACACTTCTTCTAAAGGGTAAAGGTGACAAAGATGTAAGTGACTTAATACTATTAATAACTGAATGGAAGTAAAATCTGTATATATATGAAGATACGCATCGTTAGGAATAATAGAGCAAAGTAGAATCAACAGAGCTAATTCTAAAACAAGAGAAGTAGAAATAAGATATAAAATAAGAAAGGCAAAGCCATCAAGCATAAGATCATCAGGAGTAGATTGAGTTTAAGCATAGCTGAGGTATAAAGAGTCATCAACGATCTTAAAGGATCCATTAATATAAAAATGATAAATATTTGAAAAAAATTCACAAAAGTGAATAGAGTTTACAACACATGGAGGAGGAGACGACGGAAAGGAGATCCTGTTAAAATTCAAAAAAATAGAGAATTTGGTAGAAAGGAAAAAGAGTTGAGAAGCAATAGTCTTAATAGAAATTTTGAAAGATATAGAGTCCAAATACTTCAACTGGTATTTAAAGATACTAGATAAAATAACAGAAAAAGAAAGATTAATAGAAAAGAAGCAATAGATAGGACCTAATTTTTTTTTATGAGAAAGAATCAGGAAAACATGAAAATAACAATTTAAAAAACAACCCAGACATTGTTGAAGAGTCAATAATTGGAAACAGGGGTGTGAAAAGAATTAGAAGAAGGAGTAGGGAATCTAATGATCGATGATAGCGGTATAGGACTAGGGAATGTATTTAAAAATATGACCAAAGGAAGTACAGGAAGAGCTAGGAAGCCAATTAATAATCCAATAAAAGCCAAATTGTTTGTTAAGATAATTGTAAAGGATGTATGATAAGAAACATCAAGAAGATCGATATTATCTATTATAAATTCAGGATGAAGATGACAGGAAAGAGTATTATTCATACAAATCTTTAAGGCAGTAAAAGTATACCACTGGGAAGGAATGATACAGTGATGAAAAGAATATTTATAAGAAAGTTCTTTTCAGTTTATCAGATATGTATCATCATAAGAGAGAAACTGTAAAAGAAACAAAATAGATTTGTTATGAAGAGAGGAGAGGCATTTAGGATGGAATGAATTTAAAATATCATGAATAGGTACAAAATCACCTACAACAGAGGAAAGTAAAGGGAAGGAAGGAGCAAAGTTAAAAGCAAAACCATTAAGACAGAAATACCATAAAATATTAAAAATAAAGTCATTTTTTGTATTAGAAAAGGAAGATCAAGAAGACCAGTCTTTAATTGAAAGTGGAGATAAGTGGGTCTATAAAGCTTCTTGCAAAGAGGTAATATGGATCGATAAAATTTTTGAAAAAGTAGAAGGAGAATTGAAACCTAAAAAAAGATCAGTACCTGTTTGCTTCAAAAAATCATAATAAAGAGAAGAAAGTTTAAAATGCTTAGAAGAAAAAAGGGTCACATTAGAAAAGGTGTAAGTCAGTTTAAATTTGTTTTTAAATAAATGTTTAAAGGATGATATAAATGCAGAACCTTTAGTAAGGAATATAAAAGTAACTTGAGAATGGAATAAAATTTTGGGAAGTAAAACAATATTATGTAAGTATGAAAGTTAAGCAGAAGAGAGGCATTTGAAGCGAATCACTTCATTAAACGTAGCATAATCCTGTTTAATCTAATTATAAACATAGGAAGATTTGAGGTGAAGGTTAAACCAAACACCAAGAAATCAGAACAAAAAAAAGGGAGAATAGGGGTAATAATAACAGAGTCAGGAATTTGATTGAAAGAAGCAAAATCTGAAAAATGGATTCAAATAGGAAAAGTTAGCGGGAAATAAGTAGTAATAATATTAGAAGTTAAAATGTATTTCTTGTAGTTGGTAAATGTGTTATTTAAACAATAAAACTCTTTTGTAATACTTAGGAATTTAGCTAAACTATCAAAAGAGGAAAAGATAAGAGTGGAATCATTTATATAAGTGAGATTTGAAAAAAAAATAGATTCATGATGAAAAAAATACAGAGAAATAGAAGTCAATTTAGAAACAGAAAGTTTATAGAGAAAAGAAGCAGAAGCATTAAGCTCTGTGAGAAAAGGGTTTAAATAAATGATCCAGAGGAGCGAAGAGATAATTTTGCCTTGATCAATGCCAATTTTGACACAATAAGGATCAGTGAGACCAAATGGCATGAGAACAGAGTTATAATAGCTAGTAAAAAGAGAAATGATAAATTTAATAGTTAAGTTAGGAATCCTTAAATGGAGTAAAACCAAATGAAGCATTCACAAGTCGATAGAATCAAAAGTTTTGCTAATATCTTGGGAGAGGATTCACAATAGTTTCTTGTGAAGTTTAACATCATGGATGATAGATTCAAGAGTGAAAATAGGTTCTTTGTACAAGTATTTAAGGAGGCCAGCAAAATTGTTGCCTTGAAAAACCTGGTAGCAGACTAGAATACGGGAAAGGTGATTGGAAAAAACTTTAACAGTGACTTTATGAAGGATTTTCAAGAGAGTGATAGGATGGGTATTGGAAAGTTTGCACTCTCATTCCTGGGACTTAGAAATCAGATATACTGAGGCTTGCCTCCAGACTCCAGTATTGAGGAATAGAACCTAATTCAAGACATAAAGACATAAGTTTGAGTATATAGAGGTTAAGAGAAGGGTCACAATTTGATATTGGTGGAGTTTTTTTTTTTTTTTTTTATTATTAACAGCATATTTTATTTAATAAAGTTAATTGAAAGTACAAATGCAAACAAACAAATATAAACAAAATATATGGATCTCATCGCTATCTAGTTTACATAAAGTAAAAATATAAAAAGTAAAAACTAATCTATAAAATTACGCTATAAACCTAACATAACAATATACCCAATAAACTACTTCATAATNAGAGGTAGTAACCAAGTNGANCATCCNNAGAGTATCCCCTCCAATCCCTTAAAATAAGTTAAAGGAGAGCCGTAACTTAAAATCCCGAACTGTCAGATCCATCAGAGGGACCATCAGGTTCAAAAGTTTCATCCAGGAGGTACCTAAAAGAAATGCTTTATCCAGCAAGTCCAGTACAAAGGCTGAGGTCGGCGATGGAAGCCTTGAAACCTGAGCAGTATCAGCGGGAGCACGTGACATTAGAACGTCTCTAGCGGGAAGCGTAGAGACCATGATGTGACAACGAGGGAACTATATTTGGTGAAAGAAGTCACGTTGTAACTTCATCACCGCTGGGCAAATAATGTTTTTAGTGGAAACCCTAAAGAATCCAAGAGAGAGGAAAAAGACCGTGAGGAAGCGTGGCACAAAACCCTGAAGAATAAGCAAGGGCCAGTGCGGAGAATCTGGTAAGAAAGTCCAAATGGGCAGCGACAGATACGCTGTTCGTGAAGGAAAAATGGAAACGTCTTTATTTAAACGCTTAGACCAAGAATTAATAAGTGAGTCAAGTAAAGCATTCTTAAATGACAAAAAGAGAACGTGAAAATTATTATAAGGCAGCGGCGGACAACCCAGAGAATCGGTAATCCGAATGGAAGCCGCGCAATCCACAAGATGGGAGAAAGATTCAGGAACAGCTTTGCAAAAGAAACAAAGTAACTCTTGCGAGGAATAACAAGGACGACGAGAATTCATTACGTCCATAGTAGGGAGTTCTAAGAATTGTAGTTTGTAACTAAAGGAAGTGTAAGCGATACGGTGTTCCTGTGCTTTGAAAGGTGATAGTTCAGTGCAAGAAACGAAGGTATTGAGAGATAACCAAGACAAATCCCAATCGATCAGAGAAATAAAGGGGATTAAATAAGTAAATCTATTCAATGATAAAACATTAACAAATTCGCTAAAGGATAAATAAGAATCAAAGATCTTGCGAAAAGGAGAATCAAGTCTAATAGAATTATAGGAAAAAGAAACTAATAAAGCAGAAGAAAAAGAAAAAGAAAATTTTTCAAGTGAGGAAAAATCTGAATGGCGTGTACAATAACGAGCCATAGAATCAGCTAAGTTATGTAAGTGATTGTCCGAATGTGAACTAACTTTATGCATAGTACAGGATAAATTCTTAGAAAGAAAAAAGTTAATGAAATTAGACCAAAGGAATTGTCCATCAAATTTGGACAAAGAGATATCCGGAAAATCAATAATGGAATTAACTCCATTAATAANAGAAATACTATCAGTATANATGTTTAAATNAGCATGATCAGGNATAAAGGAACAAATGAGAATTAGCGGAGCTAATTCAGAAATCAGAGAAGAAGCAATAGGGTAAGAGATAGGGACCGCTAGAGAATGTAAAATACGATTCTCTGAATCAGATTGAACCCAAGCACAAGAAATGCGCGGGGAGTCTTCAACAACGGTGAAAGAGCCATTCTGGGTATAATACCCACGTATTTTTCTTTCATTTTATTAGAGGAAAAATGCCATATGTAAATACTGTCAAGTATGGAATGATGATACATAGGGTGATACTAAGAACACCATAAAATTAAGCTCACTAAACTAACAAAAACCATAAAACAGAGAAAAGAATATATACATAATAAGAATAGGGTAATAGAACTACTTTACAACTATAAATAATAAGTATATATTAAAACTAAAATAAAACCAATCTTAACGATTAAGTATCAAAATAGCAGAATCCATGCCAGCATCAGCACAAGATATAAGAAATTCAGTGAGAGTAGAATATACAATCACAGAAGTAGGAATAGAATCACGAGCGCTACTAAGACTATCAAAGTAACTATTTCTAGTGGAAGGTGATAATGAGCGATTAGTACGAAACTCTTCAATGAAAAAAGAAATCAAATGATTAAAAAGAAGAGCTCTAGCAGGGAAACTGTTATCAAAAACTCTAGCTGAGTTGAAAAAAGGATTGAAAGTAAGGTCAACATCAACCGTCCAATGGAATCCAAGGAATAGAGGAAGAGGTTGGCTGGTAAAAGACAAATTTAGTCTTCTATCAGTATGTGGGACAAAAACATGATTGGAATAATCACAGGAGCCCATAAAGGATAAAAGATGCAAAGTAAGCAAATACAACGCACTACCAGAGGAAAATTGAGAATATAAGGAACAAAGTTGCTGATAAATATCAGTTTGAGAGGATCGTGAAGGAAAGAACATATGCAGTGTCAACAAATGAAGGCACTTTTTCACATAGGGGTATAAATCAGAAGATGGTAAAGAACCATCAGGAGGGGAAAGAGGAAAGGAACCAGGCGGAATGGTTGTAGACAACAGAGAAACATCAGAATAATCCAAACTATTATTATCAGGCAAGAAATCAACTATAGGGGAAGGAATTTCAGGCTGAAGGCCTAAATGAATACTAGGGCGAGATAAGATAGGATGACTCAAATGAGTGATAATAGTCCTACCCTTATCAGTGTCAGCTTTTCTAAAATATCTATATTGTCGAAGAAAAAACTTTTTATCACGGGCGGAGAAATGCTTCACAGGTTTAAGAAAAAGATCAAAATCAAAGGTAAAATGAGAATAATAAACCCTTCTCGTAAGTGAATCAGCATGGGGAAGTGTAGGAAAGGATTTAGCATAATTCCAGCCTAAACGATGACTGGAAATAGTTTTAGGGTAACCAGAATTCAACTGAGAGTGATCTGGTTGTGAGGGAGGAGGAGGTGTATCAATAAATTCATAGTTGTGCAAGTGACAATTAAATCGATTATTAGACATAACGTAAGCACAGGAAAGAGAACAATGACAGGATAAATAAAGACCCAAATAAAAAGTGGTAGACTTCCAACTAAACTTGATGAAAGTATGGGTGCGTTTGTTCTTAGATGAAGAGGAATCACAACGATTATTAATAGCTGTGATTTTATCCAAAAGTAGTCGTCTAATACGACAGAAATATTTATTTTGTACATATCGAGGAAGAGAGCATTGTGATTTGAAAAAATAAGTCAAACACTTGGAAATGGCAAATTTGTCATTAGGTTTCTTACAATGAGAAAAAATATCATAAGAGGAAGTATTGGAAAAAAATCGGTAATTATTCGTATGAATATACCAATTAGAGGAATCAGCGTCAAATTCAAATAAAAAATAAGAATTTCCTTTCCGAGGATTATATAAAGTATTAGAACCAACGGAGCATTTGGGAGGAAGGGGTTCATGTGATATAAAGGAGATATTGAATGACATGGTACATTTAGTATGACATACAGATTTGGGTATGAAAGAAACAGGGGGAGAAGCTGCATGCAGATCATCATCACGATCGGAGATTACTATAGTATCGACCGATCTAGAAGTAAGTGAGTCATGATCGTCATCTAAAATGGGAATAGGAATGTCACAGGGCAGAAAAACGCCATGATCAATTTGGGAAAGAGGGAGAGGGGAAAGGTTATTGGTGTTCGATGAGGTCATATAAGAACACAAAAAACCACAAAATATTAGAGAAAAAGGTCGCAAAAACTTTAAGAAAAAGTGCGAAAAGTAATGAAAGTGAAATAATACAAAGGAAAAACTTCAAAAATTGCTAGGGTTGCTAAGTAATATCGGAGTAAACAAGAGCAGCGCTCAATATTTATATAGTAAGGAAATAAAGTTTCCTTACAGAAGAAGGAAAAAAGGCATTCTGTTGCTTTGTAAAATTTTTGGGCAGGGGGCAACGGGGAAGAAAGAAGTTTTTTTCGATTTTGATATTGGTGGAGTTATGCTTTAATAAATTTATAATATATAATTTTGGCCAAAATTACTTAATTTCCAATTGTTCTACATTTAGTATACATTTAGTATATTTTCAGTATTCAAATTTTTTTTTATAGGAATTATTTCCTGTTGATTTAATTAAATTTTAATAATTTATAAAAAGTAATAAAGGAGATTTGTAAATTATTAAGAAATTCATATAAAGGAATTCATTTAAGATGCGAATATAGATATTATTAATTATTATAGATTATTACTGAAAATTAAGATAAAATAGATTTACCAAAATTTTTTAATTTTGGCCAACGGTAATTTGGGCCAAGATTAGGAAGTCACGTGGGGTAAAAATTTTTTAGTGATACTGGAGTAAGTTCTGACTTTGGAGTTCGGTAGGGCTATAATTATAACCTAGAAGCGATCAAAGGCAGTACTAAAGCAGAGAAGGTCTTCTCAAATAGTTTAGAAAAGGCGGCATTCATCTGTTTAGGTTTGAGTCCAAACGTGTCATTTATCATGTAATAAACGTACTTCTAATCTAAATGAAATTATTAATGGAACCGATAATAGTGGCTTATAATATTTTTATGCTTAATTCGGGTATTAATAACTATTAAATCACATGGATAATGAATAGTGAATATATTTTATTTTGATCAGACTAGTAATTAATTGAATAAATGAATAAATGGAAACTGATATATATATATATTTTATAATAGAGTATGATTAATTCGTGATACGATAATTCAGCATGAATCAGCCGAGATTAGGCGTTAACACAGAGATAACTTTATCAGTTTATCATATCCACTAATTTCTGATCACAGATATCATTTATTTTTAATATTTAATCAAAGAGTATTAGATTTGAAGAATTATAATTAGTATAATTTACTTTACAACAATTGTTACAAGCTATATTTATAACTGCTTGGCGATTTCTTATCTCTTAAAAGGGTAAATTATAAAAATTTTTTTTTTCCAAAATAAATCCGATCGGTATATTATTAGCCTTTTACTATTAATTGATATCATACATTCATACAACAATGACTTTCACGTGACATTATGGCTACGTTCTATACGCGTTAATTATTCGATTTTAATACACACGTAACACGTTACTTTCGTAACAGTATCATCGTTAAAAATAAATAAATACATTTATTGCTGAAAAAAAATACGTGCAATTTCTAAAAAATGGGTTTAAGAAGTTCCAAATTAACTAAACCCCGTACTTCAAAAACAAGAGAAATAAACGAAACGACACCTTTAAAGATTACAAAAATAACACATAATATTCCAATAGAAATTATCGAAGAGATATTTTATTATCTTGAAGATGATATTTCTGCTCTATATTATTGCATTTTAATAAATCGCTATTTTTGTTCTAAATTACTTCCAATTTTATGGTCAAATCCCTTGAAAAATTTGTCAATTAATAATCATTTAAAGAATTTAAATTACATTAATTTATATATTTCTTTATTTAATGAAGAAGAAACAAATATATTTCTTCTTAAAAACGAAGAACAAAATAAAATAATTAAACAGTTACAAAAGAATTTATTTGATATCAAGAAAAACTTAAAACCTCCTTTATTTAATTATATTCGCTATCTAAAAGAATTCGATTATCCTAAATTAAAAAAAGCAACGACATATTGGATAGTATCAAATGAATATTTACCTAAAGAAGGCTTGGACTTTAAATTCAAGTGTGTAAGAAACAATTTATTAAGGGCTCTTTGTTCATTAGCTTTTAGAAGTTCGAATTTGAGTTTATTATGTTTATTTTATAAGACTCATTTACCTTCTTTTATAAGAGAACCCTCAAATTTTGAAAATGTTAAAAGTATTTCACTCAAAATTGATTACAATCGTCATATGACAAATGGTGTTTATGAATTTATAAAAAGTTTGCCGCAATGTTGTAAAAAATTACAACATGTTTCATTAGATATAACATATGTAGGGTTTACGATCATACATGATCTCGCATTATTGATAAAAGTTCAAAATAATTTAAAATATTTAAAGATTTCACAGAATATTGATAGTTTCGGTGACTCTCTAATTAATCATATTATATTGGCCATAGAAAGTCAGGCAAGAACTTTAACGTCTTTAATATTCAAAGATATTGAAAATAAAATATTAGTGATTGAAATATTGTCAAAATGCTCAAATCTTAAGAATCTGGAATTCTTTGATGAGGTTATTAAGAAAGAAAAATTATCAATTAAAAAAGGGGTTCCATTTTCACTTGAATCTTTAAAACTAATTAATCAACAAGAAGATTTGGTTTCATATTTAATTAGTTTTGGAGGAGGAAATCAATTAACTTCTTTATGGCTTGACGTTGTTGATGAAAATATCTTAAAGTCTATATTGAAAACAAGTATGAACATCACTCATCTAAGATTATCAATTTCAAATATTTATAAAGAAAGCAATCTTAAGGATTATTTAAGGTTAATTGGAAGTTTAAATTTGATTTATCTTGGTCTTTATTTAAACAAATTATATATTTATAATAAGATGTTTATTCAAATGGCATCTATTATTCCTGATACTTTAAAAGTTTTAGAGCTGGTAAATCAATTTAAACCATTAATAATAAAGGAATTTCTTGAGAAAATAGATATTTCGTTAGAGAAATTAATCTTGATTCCGAATATTCCAAACAGCTATGGAAATAAAAAAAGGTATTCTTACTTTAAGAATTTTTTACAATTTGCAACTTCATTTAATATTACTGTTTCTAAATTAATTCTTAAATATGATAATTTTAATAAATTAGATATTGATAAAGAATTAAAATTAGAATTACAAAATTATTATCAAATTGAATATTTAGATTTGAATAATGAATTATAATTCGTTTATTATATTTGTAATGAAATTTATCATCATAAAATAAAATAAATATATTTATTTTTAACTTGTAAAAGTTTTCGATATAATTATAAATTGTCTTTACTGGTGATTGTTGTTAATTTATGATTTCGGCCAGAGTTAAATATCGTTATAAATTTTAATAAAATGTAAAAATCAAATTTTCATGTTCTTTTCACTATCTGAAA
This sequence comes from Glomus cerebriforme, assembly GCA_003550305.1. NCBI lineage: Eukaryota > Fungi > Glomeromycota > Glomeromycetes > Glomerales > Glomeraceae > Glomus > Glomus cerebriforme. The sequence continues at coordinate 294,462 of QKYT01000029.1, read as the reverse complement.
AATAGTTTTTTTATCCTAAATAAAATTATAATATATATAATTAAACTTTTATGCAAAATTTCTTTAAATATATATACTGTATATATATGTTGTGTGTCAGTTATTAGGTATCGACCGGCCTAAATTATGGTACCAATTGTATAATGCCCTAATGAGGAATTAGTCATCTGATACGCATTTGATACCTGACGCACAACATATGAAATTATCTGAATTTTTGATATCTTACTATTTAATGGAAATAATTCACCAGTGATGAATTTATTACTATTTATTATTAACCATTTTTGGTTAGTAAATTTTACCTGGTTTGATACTTTGATTTATCTTTTTCTTGTTTATCTCCTTTTCATTTCTTTCTTTCTATTATTTTGTAAGTAATAGCAGTATTGTGCTATTGTTTTTAATGCCTTGTAAGCAATAGTATTTTTTTTAGTTTGTAATAGTTGTATTTCTTTGTTTTTTTATGTAGTAGTATTTCTTTTTTTAAATTCTAACCTTTAACAATTTTAAATTTCAAAATTCAAACTCAACTTTGATGTGAATTCTGACTTTTAATAATTTCAAACTCTAATATTTCAAACTTTAATATGAACTCTAACTTTTAATAATTTCAAACTCTGACATTTCAAACTATGATACTTTAATGACTTAAACTATAATTTTAAACTTCAAAATTCAAACTCTGATACTTAAATTTAAATTCTGATATTTCAAATTCCAATATATAGTAAGTAGTATTTTACTAATTAAATACTAAAAGTTTTATTTTTTTTATTGTTTTTATAGATAGTTTAACAATATCTATATTTTTTTGCAAATGCTATTTTTTTGCTTATGCCTTATGGTTAGTATTTATATTTTTCTTTTTTTTTTATTATTTTATAAATAATTATATTTTTTTTCTAAATAAAAAAAGTATTTTTATAATAAAATCTTATATATAATTTTATAAAATTTACCAAATTTTTTTTACTAAAGTTAAATATAAAATCATATAATAAAATCATATAATATAGTAAATTTTTTTTTTTTTTTAGACAAGTTAAACATATTTATTGTATATGATATCAAATGATGAATACATTCTATAAATTATATGTACATTCTCTAAAAGAAAAATGTAACTTGTCGTGCCAGATTATCAGTTTGTAAAAGTGAAAATTGAAAACAAATTTCCCTTAGCATGAGTGGCCCTTACGCTCTATCTCAAATTTACTGACCCTGTACCAATGTAATTATTTAGATTAATACTATCTACTTATCTATCTATCCTATTTTGATCTATTATTTTACAATTAAAGTGATTATTACTATCTATATTGCAACTATTATTATTACCCTTCAAATCCTTCCTAAGATCCACGAACTGCAGTATCTCTTTACAATGCATACTTTGAATCTTATCCGACAAATAATGTATCTTTTTGAAGAAAAACTCTTTATGAGCTATTCCCTTATTAATGATATTCTGGACTACTTGAAAACCTTGCATAGCAGCTTGTTGGAGTCTGGTCATTTTATCCAGCACTGGGTGTTTGAACTCATCGTAAAAATTATTATTTTGGTAGTATGTGATTTTCTTGTTATATGTGAGATCAGTGGTTGAAGATTCATATGTACATCTTGGATTGGAGGACAAACTCTTGTTGGATTCCTATTCTTTAACTACTTTACAACGCGGTATCCAAAGTTGATCATAAAAGTTCTTTATAAAAATTGATGTAAATCTATCTATAATTTGGAAAGATAAATTAAGTGAATGTATAATTTGTCTGAGAGAGTTATGTGTAAAAGAGCTGATGACAGAGCATAAAAGATAGTAAGATAAGGCATTGTTTCCATTGTCATCAATTATATCGAATAAAGAAAAAAATTTTGAGAACCAATTTTTGAGTGAGGTAATAATGCATTTTGCCCTATTTGAATCATTATGTAAACAAGTAAGCCATTCATCCAATTATTGTGAAATAGTAGTAATTGATAAGCTGTATATGGTAGACCAAATGTAATCAAGTTCAGGACAAACTGTTAAATGGTATAGGGTTTCCCTTTCCTAAGAACAATAGATACATTTAAATGATGAGTAAAGCTCTGGATTTCTTTCAGCCATAAGGATACCCACTGGTAACAGTAAGTTGGATAATTTTAGCCTATGCATGAAAGATGTGTGGATATCAGTATTGAAACATAGATTGTTATTACGCGTCATAAAGGAAGATCATACAAAAAGCTATTTAGCAAAAGGGTATGTTAAATCGTAAAGATTCTGGTTGTAATATAAGGAAGTCCACTCTGTACTTATAGAAATATTATGTAGAAGTTTTAAAAATCTTTGTGAATTACTATCAATAGGTGTGTCTCCATTCCATATAAGAGAGTGGGAAAGTCACGTTCTATAGTAAGATGGATGAGTTTCTAAAGTTAAGTCAACCCACCCAGATCCATCCTATAACCATCATCTTTCGTGAAATGAAGAGAGCCATCCATATATAAATTGAAGAATTTGTCTGTGATAAACAATTGTTAATCTAAAAGGTCTGATAACTTTTTAGTAGTAACATCATTAAAAAAGTAGTCTTGAATAAGCAATTTAGCTAATGGGTTCTTGTCTGAAGAGTAATTGGTGATATTAATTTCTGGCTTTGATGTTGAAAGATCAAAATCTGGAGTGACTGTTGATGGATTAATTAGTACGTAGTAAAGCAGAGAAAATTTCTTAGTAGAGTCTCATGGAGACGTACTAATCTTTGAAAGTGTGTTGAAATGTGACCTGTCAGCCCTGAAAAAACAATTGGCACTCTCTTCATTGTTAATAGGTGGTAAGGTAAGTGAACAGAAGCCTTGACATAGAAAAAGTTCTAACGTTGAATTTCTGCTTTCATCGTAAATGTTATCAGCAGTATAATGTTTAATATCGAAAATATTATCTTTACTTTTAGCTACGATTTGTCCAAAGAATTGTAGAGTCGGTAAAGTAAAGTGAATCCATTCTTTTTTTCTACGATTTAGGAAGAAAAGAATGATAGGTTCTTTAAAAGCATAAAAATTAAAAGCAGGTTCATTTAGTAGTGTCATAAGATATCTCTGACTTTTCAAAACTAAGTGCGTAAACTCTACTAGTCTACTAGGATGGATTCTTGCAAAGGTAGGTTGTGATAGTATTTAAGTTGTGACTAACTAATAGTATTCTGGATGTCAGTGATAATAAGTTAGTTGATGTAAAAAATTTGGTGGCAGGTAGCAAATTTGATTAATTTAGTAATCTTGTTTAGAAATTTCTCTAAAATAAGGTCATAAAAATTAGGGCTTTTTCCTTGTATACTCCATTCATCTATATCTGCCTAAGGAAGGGAGAAAGATAAGTTCTGGTATCTTAGGTAACCCAATGTTCGTAAATAAAATGAGTGTGCCTCAATATTATAATCTATATTTAAAGGGAAATGAGAAAAAATTAGAGTGATCATTAATAAACGTAGATGGCTTTTTTTAAGCTCTGTGTATATTAAATCCCTAAGTAAATCCAAAGAGTTGAGCTGTGCAGTTAAATCAGTGATATGTGTCTCTCTTAGAGCCAATTTGAGGGATTTGAGATTGACAAGCCTAGGATATAAGATAATACAATTGTTCATCATTCATGAAATATTCAAAACGTGTTTACATCTTGTGAGGATAGGAGAAAAAATTTTATTTAGCTGTGAGTCAGTCACTAGGGAGACTTGTAGTTTATAAGTCAGACGTGAAATTAGAACTCTATTATTAATGTAAATCATTTGTCCTATAGTGAGTTTTTTGAACTTGATCAAACTAATGATGTTGCTTATTTCTTTTTTAGCAATAGAAATATCAGAACGTGTAAATAATTCTGATGTGAACTACACCCCTAGGATTCTTTTACTTAGAGCAGAATCCAATGCAGTAACTTTTATAGCCTCTTGATTTCATCCCATATAGATGAACTGATCAATCTTCAGAAGTTTCAAATTGATAACGAGTAAAAAGGATTTGTTGCCATTTATCTATACATCATTAATATTAAAAAATTTATTAGATATATCAATAATTCGCTGTAGGTTATCTTGGAAATTTCTAATCCACTGGGGATCATCGGCAAATGCTGTAGTAGCAATGTGATGAACTCTGTGTAGACATTTGTCTTTATTGAGGTGGCACTGTGACGGCCAGTATAAGTGATTGCAGTAATCAAGAGAAGGATCAGACTGTATTGAGTGTATTCTATGTAGAAGAGGGTCATGTAAAATGCACCATAAAAGTGGCAAGTTGATTTCACCCTGATCAATACTGACTCCCACCGTGAAGAAGTCAGTAAGACCAAATTCTGTAATCACCGCAATTTGTCTATTAGTAAATAAATGATAAGGAATTATATGGTGGTCGAGAGAAGTTTGATATGCTGTAGAGCATGTTTGAGAGGAACTATGCCAACAGAGTCAAAAGCTTTCTTCATGTCCTGATTGATAATCCAAAGTTCTGACTTCGTTACCTTAGTGTCTGAGATTACATTATTAATAATAGAAATCAGAGTATTTGTATTATCTCCCAGTAAGCCAGCGTAATTGAGACCTTTCAATATATTGTGCTAGATTAGAATGGAAGACAGACAGATGGTGAGGACTTTAACCACACATTTGCAAAAACACTCTAAGAGAAGGATAGGATGTGTAAGTGATAGATTATAATTCCAGTCAGTGGGTTTCAGAATCAGATATAATTGAGAGAACTTCTATTTAGTAGGAGAAATAGATGATAGCATAATTAAGCCTGAGAATCTAGCGAACAATTCCTATATTTTTTAAGAGTACTGTATTATAAATAAATAACTAATGCTTGAGATATCTGGCACCAATTTGGAATTCAATTGATTTATAGCATTAAGCTATTCCTCTTTTGATGGAATAATGAGAAGCGGGTCATAAATGTTAGGATCAATATCTGAAGAAGGGGTATATACTTTTTGCTATTTATCAGATAGGGAATGAAATTTATGGTTGCGTTCGCTGAATATATTTTTGAAAGTATTCTTTGCTTCTTCTTTAATATCTGCTTCTTCAGTTAGTAAGGACTCTCTTCAGAAGAAGAGACTCATAATTTATCTATAGTGATTTTCTTTGAAGAGCAATTTAAAATGGAATTAAGTATCTTACGTTGATCATGAATGATGTTATAATTTCTTTTCTCTATGATTATAAAAATAGCTTCAGATTTATGTTTGTTAAAAAGATTTTGATATGTAGTTTGGCTACTTTGATTCAGTCAAAAGCTTTGGATAACCAATCTTTGAGCTGTGAATCAGACCAACAGGGTAATGAATCTAGATCAGCTTTGTTAAGTTCTGAAGATAAATGGTCTAATGACAGTAGGTTTGTACTAAAGATGAAGTTGTTAGACTTAATAGCTTTAATGATACTGTTGACTCTCAAAATAAGATTAAATCTGACTAGATTAGTTTGAGAGTAATGCCCTTCTTTAGAAAGGAAGTTATTTTGAATATGTTTGTTTGATAAGAGTTTCAAAGATATGTGAGTGTCGGCTGCTTTTTGTATAATAGATGAAATATCGTCTCATATGTTATCTATAATGCTTTAATCGATAATATTTGGATTGAAATGATTGATACGTTCAAACAGCCTTTTATGTTCAAGATCTGATTCAATTTTATTTCTGTAATTGATCCAGTCCTCTCAGGTAGACTTGTTATATAAATAAACTTTTCATTTAAAAGACTTTACTTGTCTCGTATTGAAATGATAATTGATGTGATTAGCAAAATTGATAGAGGTAATATTAATATTATAATTTGAATCTGTAATGTCAGTGCTCGAAATAATAGAAGCTTCAGTGATTGAATCGCACAATTGAGACGAAGTCCAGATATAGTCTATACATATGACCATGTCTCTATGTTGATAGGTGTAGCTTTTGTCCTGAAGATGTAATTTTCTAAATGTATCTATGTAATCTAGCTCATCACAAACTATAAACAAATTGGTTGCAGGTTCCGAGTGTGATTTTTGTATTGAGTTGTCTAACATTTGTTATGAATTGTATTAAAGTTACCCATGAGTATAAAAGGTTAATTTAAGCGCCAGTAATTCCTCATTCGTTTAGTGATCTCTTTGATAAGGAAGTTAGTGTTAGAACAGTTATTCAGTTCTAAATAAATTACACCTATATGAATAGTGCATCCTCAGAAGTAGAATGTAGCCTCTATGTAGTATGGACTATATCTGTTTATTTTTTTCAGATGTTTGGACCAATGGTTCTATATAATAATAGCAACACCTGAACCTTTGTTTTTAGCATCATGTTCAGAGAAATAGACAGTGTAATCTTGGTGTATATTAATAAAACGACCAGCATTTTGATCTATATTAGTTTTTGTTGCGCCTATAATCAAGAAATGGTATAAAGCAGCGTAGTCAATTAGATAGGTTAATTTCAGATTATAGTTTCTTAATCTATTGACGTTATTATATAATAATTTGAGAAACGATAACTGTTTGTGGTGTGTCACGTCCATTGTCTTTGAATGGTTAGAATGGTGTGAGGTGGAAGCCAACTGTTGTAAGAACATATCTTTTTGAGATCGAACAAATGAGTCGACAATGTTATTGTGGGTATCGTTCTCTGTTGACTGAGGTTGTAATATAAGATATAAAGTTGAATCTTGAAGATGAAAATTATTATTATTAATATCTAAATTAAGTATATGACCTCTTGATGTCGTAGGAAGGAAAAAGTTATGGTCAGAGGATGAAAAACTATTCCCTTCTATTGGTAATTCAAATTTGTTGATGTGTTGGACATTGAAACAGAAATGCCTATTTACCAAAGTTGGTATGCCAATTCTTGAAGAAAAAGGGTGTGGTTAATAAGGGATTGTGAGGATAAATGATCTATTAGAGCAATACCATTTAGGGTGGTGATAGGAGTATTTGTGTAAGTATCAGTAATACTTATAATATTAAGCGACTTAAAGGTTGGAGGGTTGTGCCAGTGATTAGTAAATAATTCATTTTAATCATTTGTATGTTGTTCAATTAAATTGAGATCTAATCGATCAGTACGTGAGGATGAAATAGGGATCCTGTTAGACGTGGTAGTGCAATGTGAGATGGCAGGCTGCAAATTGTGGCTTTTGCATTTAGATGTCAAAAAAGCATCTCTTTCACTCCAATTAGTACTTCTGAAAATGTCTTTGATTCTAGTTTTATCTATGTATATATTAAAGTTACAAGCATTGAAGAAGTTGGATTCAGATGCAAATTCTAAATAAATGTTACTATCATCTATTCTTCTGTATACGTTCTTAAGGTTAGTAACATCTTGCAAATTGTCTTTGATGTAAGTTAGATCATAAGTAGAAGAAAATCCTGAAAATTTGCTTACAAATTTGTTTCTAACTTCAATGTCTGATTTCTTGAAATAAGTGGGTGTAAGTCTGTAAACGTTTTTATCAATAGTGATAGACCAAGTTTGCTTTAGACTGTTGCAAGCTCAGCTACTAGAAGCAGTAAAAAAAATATCTTTGCATAGTGACTTTTGGTCAATAATATATTTAGAAGAATGTCAAAGGTAGAAAGTATCTCCTTTTAGAAGATTTCTGATAGCTTGTTTTACTGTAACTAAGTCAATATCTATAGGTATATTGAGAATTTTGAATTCTCTGCATGAAACCTTGTCTTTACCCATTCTGTAATAAGTTTTGGAAATGAGTTTCATTCTTCCATTATGGTTACCATTCTTGAAATAATTCACGGCTTTGATAAGACCTTCATGTTTAGAGAATTTAACAATAATTGAAGAAACTGATTTGGTAGAGCAGTAGTTGATGCTGGAGAAATGTTCAAATTTTTGTATGAATAATTCAGTGAATGCTAGAAGTTCCTCATGGTTATTAATAGATGAATCTTGTTTGATATCATCCACTATTAAAAAGCCATTATAAGTATATTCTAACGGAAGAGATAGTGCATGTTGTGATCGATTCGAAGAGGTTTCTTCCGCTTTGATACTTTTCAAGTATTTTCTTTTGTGTTTGATAGCTTTGAGTTTCTTGATACATGGGTCCTTTTTGATAGTCACTTGCGCTTATTGTACAGCAACACGAGTGTTGAAGAAAAGAGGGCGAAGTGAAGAGTCAACTATAGTGGAAGTAGAGTTTGACAGGATAAAAGAGTGAGATTTATCTAAAACACCAGTGAAAGATAAGGGTGTCAGATATTGGGTAGATAGCTGATCCATTGGTATATTAGATAAGGGGTCAGATAAATAAGTAGAATCTAATTGGTCTACAATCATGTTGATCAATTCGTTAATAATCTCATTAAATGTAATGTTCATTATTTTAGAAGGGACTGAAAAGAATTGTATAATACTGTTATCTTCAGGCAGGAACTCTTCAAGAAAATTACTGGCATGCTCTGAAATATCGATCAACATATCAGTAGAAACATGTGGTGGAAGAACTTCAGTAGGAGCGGCCAGAGAGAATTCCTGTTTTGAATTCTTTTTTTTTTTCTTGTTAGACTTTTTAATAAGAGGATCATTGGTGGAAGAAATATCCATCAGAATGGATGAACTTGATGCACTATGAAAGTTATCTGAAGAAATTTGTGTGGTAAGGTTGTTATTATCTTCAGTTGGAAAAAATTGTAAGTTCAGGGGGGTTTAAGTTCAATGATGTTTTGCATTGAAGTAGGCAATTGATTATCCAGTGAAGGTGAGGCTACACATGTGAAGCCAAGATCAGGTGATGTAGTCAGGTGATGAACATTAATAACAGGCTCAGTCAAGTAACGCGTTAAGTTATTATTATTTACATGATTGTTTTGATTTAAAATTGGCATGTCGGTAACGTTTAGAATTTTTTTTGAAAGGTCCTTTCCTGTTTTGGGATGTTCATCTAAACTGGAAAGGACATTATATTCAGTTATAACCGAAATAAGGTTAGTATAAAGCGTGTTGTTTATATTATTAGTAGCATCCAATTTGGGAGTTATTAAAGCTATACGGAGGTCAGGAGAAGAAAGGGAAAGTTTAATTTTTCATATTTCTTCATTTTGAGCTTCTAAAAGGTTTCTAATAATTTATATTTGTAGGACAGTTGAAGGTTCAGAAGAGCCTATAAATCTTGCAATGGATAAATCTAAATTAGAAACTAAAAGAAGTGTATGTTTAGCTAGAGATAATTTATCTTGTTTACTAAAAAGTAAAAAATTTTTAAATAAAGCAAAGTATTTTTTCATAATATGAAAGTTATTTGAAGGAGATGAGTAGCAAATAAAAAGAAAATTTTTAGAGAAAATAAATTATTAGTAACAAAATAATTAATAAAAGATGTTTAGACTTCGCAAAAAATTTTTTGTCCAGAAATTTTGAGGAAAGAGTTCTCAATTCAATTCAATATGGTAAATTTTACTTTTTAGTAAATTATTTTTAAATTAATATCTAGTAAGTGTCTCATTAAAATAATAATTTTTATAGTAAAATTTTATTTATTAAATATAATATGGAAAAGTTTTTGTGTCACCCTAGGTGGCATCTAATTTTTTGCTACCCTCCTGTTACACATAATTACATGATCACATATATTTATTTATTATTTACCAGCTATAGCAACAAAAATTTTTTTTTTCCATCTTTTTCTTTCTAATATTTTATCAAAAATAAGGTCAAATACTTTTAGATAATTTATTAAAAAAAGGGTATTTTATTAAGCTTAAATAATGCACGACTGAAATGTGTGACAGGTTACGCCAGATATATTGTACTTTAAAATACTTTTTTAAAAATGATTGGCAAAATGTTCAGTACATGAGCCGCAACAATTTTTTAACAAAAAATTTATTTTCTCAAAAAAAAAGACTTTAATAAACTATTTTTACCTTTTGAAATTATGGTTAGGAGTGTATTTTTGGTCACTCTATAAGTTTACTTAGAGTGATAAAGAAGGTTTTTATTGTAAATTTTGACTTATATGTGTTTTTTAAAAAATATGCATCACACACATCAAACAGTATAATTGGCATAACCTGTCACACATTTTGGTCATGCTTAAATAATTATTTATGAAGTTATGCATATTTTTATAACAAATGCATACGCGTTTTTTGTACTATAATTTCAGAATGTAAGTTTGACACTTTGGTTAAATGAAAGCATATATTATAACTTAAGCAAAATTATTCAGTAAATCTCAAACTACTTCTATCTAAATTTTTATAAGATTTGGATGAATATTTATGAAGTTATTCATATTTTTTGTAACAATACTATTTTTATTTATTCAGTAACTTCAGAGCGTAATTTTAGACTTTAAACAAATGAAATTACTTATTATGGCTTAAGTAAAGTTATTTAGCAGGTCAAAAACTATTGCTATATAAATTTTTATAAGATTTGGATAAATATTTATAGAATTATTCATATTTTTCGTAATAATACCAACTTACAAAAATTTTTATCTATTTAGTAATTTTAAAGCTTTAGCACTTCATCAAATTAAATTAACTATTGCAGCTTAAGTAAAGTTATTTAATGGATTAGAAACTATTTTTATTTAAATATTCATAAGGTTTGGATAATTATTCATGAATTCATTAGTCTTTTTGAGATAATATTAAGATGTGTTTTTTATATATATTTTGTTTATATTTATTGTACTTTATAAAACAATGAAACAAATCTTAATAACAAATAAATTTTTCATCTATTTTATTAATTTTATAATTGTTTTATTAAAATTAAATACAATTTACATTTGAAATATAATGTTAAAAAATTTAAAAATGTTTTAAAAGTATAAAAAAATAATAATAAATATAGAGTCGCTTATCCAATTAAATTCATTCTAAAGGTCACGTGATAATGAATAGTAAAAATCTAATACCATTTCGAGTGACACCTAGATAACTCCATATAATATAATAGTAAATTTTTTATATTTTATTAAATAAAAAAATATAATTATCAAATTATATTATTTAAAATCAAAATATATTAATAAAAAATAAAAATAACTAACTAAATAGTAAAAAAAAAATTATAATAAAAAAACAAAAAATAATAAAAAAAAAAATAATAGAAATAAAAATAATATGATATGCTCAATTTAAAGCTAACCAATATTTTATTTTAATGGCCAAATTTTTCAGGCTTATAATAATGTTACGTAAAATGAATTTTATTAATCAACAGTTTAATAATTATGTGATTTGTCTTTTTATTAAAAAATACTACATATTTAATATATTATTAGGAATTTGCCAATGTGATCTATATTTTTTTACAGTATATAATGCTTCTATACTTATAACCCTTTTCTATATATATCTATAAATCTCTAAGCTTTGTGAGTATAATGTCTAATTATTTTTAAAAAAATTGAATTTAATGCTTTAGAAACTGTTTTTTTCAATTCCTTAAAAGAATAATCACAATTATTACGAGTATAATATTTAGTAGTAATCATAATATTCAATAAAGTTAAGTTCACAATAAATTTTTGGATAAAAAATAACTTTATATTTACAATCTTCAATAATTTCTTTAATTAATGGTCTTTGTGTCAAAAAATCTTGCTTTAAATTTTAGTGAATTTTGGTTATATATAGTATTCTGCACGAATCAAGTCAAATCAAATTGAATTAAATTCAAATTCAATTCGATCAAATTATAAATTATTTAAATTTGATTCAAAATTCAAATAAATCAAATCAAATCAAATCAATTCAGATTTAATTCAAATTTAATTCAGATTTGATTTGATTCAATTCAGATTTATGCAGAACACTACTTTTTTCCAATTTATTCTTTTTTTAAAAAAAAATACAAAAATCACTCTAAAATAAAGTTTATAGCTATTAATAATATTTAATAAAGAAAGTTATTTAATATTATTTTTGATTAATTTTATTAAAAATATAAGTATATTTTACTATTAAATAGTAAAATTAATTTAGTTTGGTCAAATTAAATTTGAAAATTTTGAATCAAATTAAATCAAATCTGAATCAAATCTGAATCAAATTCGATTCAGCTGAATTGTCTGCGGAATACTAATTACAAATATAATTACTGAGTTTTTTTTGATAACTACTAAATATTTATCATATAATATCACATATAGATTATTATAAGTGAATATTCACAAAAAAATAAATAAAAAAATCAAATTCTGTAAAATGTTTAATCAAAGGCAATAATATTTGAAAATTAGTAATTATCGATAATATTAATTTCAAAGAAAAGTCCTTTAAATTTAAAAACATTTATGATGTTATTTACAATAGTTTATATGTAACTCTAAGAATAGTTTTTCAAGTTCATTTGCCATTCAAAGTAGAAAATAGTCCAGAACCTATTGTTAAATTAATAATTTATTTGGTATTAATCAAAATATAAATGAAATATTAATTAATATGAATACTATTAAATATGCTATTCTTTTTAAACTAAATTCTAGATGTCTTGATCCATCACCAATATTATAATTTTAGAACTGGAAGTAAATCCAAACTTAAATGAAGAAATACTAAGAGTTGTTAAAATATATAAAGAAAAATCATTCATTTCTAAACATTATCACAAATGAAATTATTTATTACCAATTGATTAGATGTTAAAAAAAATGGCCAAAAATAAGACCTATATATATATATATATCTAAAGACTTTTATTTAGTATTACTTATATTATTTTTTAATTATGGGCTGTTAAGCTTCCTAAAAGTACAGTTTCTAGATAAATTTAAAATAGCTATTAATTATCATTCAATAACATGAGTACTTGATCTTATATAAGTTACAGTAGGAATAACCATTATTATTTATATTACCAATAAAGAAATAAAAACTTCTAAAATAATGGATGGTAATAATAATAAAAATATTTGTTTTAAAGTATATAAATTCAGTAAAAAAAAATTATTTTAAAACTAATTTTACATATTATTTTATTAAATACAGTAACTATTACAAAGATTTGATATATATATTTTAAATGGGCTAGAATTTGAAAAGCTTAAGGTATATGATAGAAGTATTACTATGAAAATTAAAAATAAACAAAAAGCTTAACACAGAAGTTAGTACTAAAATTATCAATAAACTTTTTGCACATCTTTCTAAAGTTAATTCTACTTTCACTATAGAGTTTAACAGAATCAATAATGAATTTAATAATAAACTTAATGAAGAAATTAATGTAAAATTTAACAGAATTAATAATGAATTTAATAAGAAACTTACTAAAAAAATTGCTAAAATAAATTTATATAATACTGGCTATGCCTTTAAGATACAAAAAATTTTAAATGACATGACTATAAAAATTAATAGTATTAAAGAAACCTGCCATAATGAATTTGGCAAAATTTTATCTAACTTCAATGCCTCTATCAAAACTCTTTGAAATGAAATAATTCAACATTATGCAATTATTCAAAAACTTCAGGTCAAATTTGATCAGCTAGAAAATAAAAACTATTTTAAGTAAGTTTTTAACTTAAATAAGAAAGAATAGAATACTATAAATTATGCATTAAAATTGTGAAATGTGAAATTCATAAACTTACTGAAAAAAAGGTTGGAAAAGAAACTGTAAAAAAACTTTTATTATAGTATAGAAAATCCAAAGTTTAGAATAGTAATATTAATTATAAGATAGATAGATACTATATTTTATTAAAAATAAGCATTCAGCAAAAATAGCACCTCCTAAACTTTTCAATTTTTTTTAAGAAAAAGTTATATATGTTATTAACAAAAATAGTATTAAAAATAAATACCATCCCAAACTTTTTACACAAAATTTTTGCAAAAAAAGGATGCTTATTTTTAATAAAATATGGTAATAAAGAAATTACTAGTACAGTCAGATCCCTCTATGATTACATAAAAGTAAATCCCTATATATTTACTATCATATTAAAAATATAATAATGTGATTTTATAAAGGTAAAACTATTAATATAAAATTTGGTATAAATTAGCATGTAAAATCTTTACTAAAATATAAATAATTATAAAATTTTTTTTTTGTAAAAAACTTTATAATAAAAATTACAATAAAATTTTTTTAAAAAAATAATAATAATAACTAGAATTTACAAAATTTTTTTTAAAAAAAAACTTTAACAAAACCCTTCTTCTAGTCCTTCCATCTACCACCCATCTGATTTTAAGCTTAATTTATATCTTTTCACATTACACAATTATGTAAAATGCAAAAATCGCATTATTACATAAATGCATGCAACTACTCCTTATTCTTACATTTTAAATCTGCAAAAAAACTATATTTATTAAGATTAAAAAATTATATTATTTCTGAAAAATAAAAATAATTACCATATAAAATTATACTTCAAATATTATAATTTAATTAACAAAATCCATTATTAATAGTTATTTTTTAGCTTAAAATTTTAGGCATTTAGTAGTTTTAAGATATATATATTTTTTTTAAAAAGATATAAATCTTCAACATTAAATTCATCAGAATGTTGCTGTTTAAAAAATTTTATCCAAGTTTCTATAGATTTTAATGCATCATTTAAAGAAACCATCATCATCATCTTATCATCACATATTTTTTGAACTAATTTTACAATATTATCATCAGTCAAAATATTTTCAGTTTAAATTTCTTCTCTCATATCACGAAAGTAATCATTAATTGCATTTGCTAATGCAATACCATGATCATCATCTGATATATTAAGTTCTCTAATTATTTCTTCAATATTAGCTATTTCATCATCTGCTTTTTCTTATTAAACTTGTATTGCATTTGTTATATCTTCATTATTTGAAGAAGGTAATATACCTGTTTTCATCTAACAATTCATGATTGTTTTTTCACACTGGTCAAAAACTGATCTATCTTACAGATATCTTACAGATATCTTATAAATATCGGGCACCCAAAATGCAGAAAATCTGCTATACATCAGGTACCCAATATGTATACTATAGAATTAAAAAATACAATTTATTAATTATCTCGCTATCTAGTGATCATAAAAAGATAAAATATAGCTCATTCGATTCGTCTCACTGAGACGTATCGAATGGTACTAATATCGCATTTCTAGGTGCGATAGATGCTGAGATATTCAATAAATCAGCATTTTTTGTTTGTTTTTTTACGATTTATCAAATATCTCAGCAACTATCATACCTAGAAATGCGAAATTAGTACCATTCGATACGTCTCAGTAAGGCGAATCGAATGAGCTATATTTCATCCTTTTATGATCACTGGATAGCGAAATAATTAATAAATTGTATTTTTTAATTCTATAGTATATATATTGGGTATCTGATGTATAGCAGATTTTCTGCATTTTGGATACCCGATATCTATAAGATATCTGTAAGATATCTGTAATACTATCCCATGGCTCTGCTAATCAAATAATCTCAACATATGATGACAATAATTTTATTTATAATGGTTTTTAAAACTTGCAATGATTCCAGTGTTAAGAGGTTGAAGATAGCTTGTTGTATTTAATGGTAAAAAAGCTACTTCAACGTGTATTAATTGAATCTGAGAAATATCAGGTTATTACCTTCTTGATCTATAATTACTATCATTACAATTCTGATTTTCTATAAAATAAATTTATAAATTTAATCTCATTTAATTTAAAATAAAAATTTATATTAATAACAATAAAATTACATTTACATGTTATACTAATAGATGCTTCTGTTTCATTATTATCATTTACTTCATCTGGTAAATAATAAGTTGGATCAAAATGAGAAGGAGCATTATCAATTAAAAGTAAAATTTTCTTATTTTGTAATCAAAAATGCCTATCCATATCTAACAACACCTATAAATATTATAATATTAATATATTATTTTATTATTTTATTATTTATAAAAATGTA
>QKYT01000029.1:223879-267935 GCA_003550305.1 Glomus cerebriforme | reverse complement strand
AAAAATCCTACACGTTACAATGCCTAATTCATTTGTTGAAATACTTATATAGTACCAATAATGCCAAATATCATTATCAAATTGTTTATAAGTATTATAATCAAACGGATACTTATTTTAACATTAGTTCTAACAATATATTGATTTACCAAAGTATATTAAAATTTTTTTAAAAATTTTTTTTTTGTGACTTAGTTGGATATTTCAGACATATAATTTTGTCTCAGACTATTTTTAGAAATATCCGGACGCGTCCGTATAACAATCACTAATCGGGACATTTTTTGGGACATGAACAATGGACAGCGAATACGAACATAGTTGTCCAAGCAAAATGCTGCAAACAGTATCTATATACAACACTGCATATAGGTATATACATCATAAATAAATATGTTTTTGATTTATATTAGGTAATATATAATGTAATAAGTAATATTTCACAAATCATCTGTAAAATTATACTTGTGTGATAAAATAATTTCATGTATAAATTGATTTTTTAAAATATTTCAAATTTTTTTCTCTTATAACATTTAGTAGAATATATAGCATTTATTAATATATATATTTACTCTAAAGCTACTGATTATTTTTATTATATAATCATTTGAGACTTATTTCAAGCTGAATATATTTATATAATATTACTGGATCTTAGTATTGAGTGGTTAAAAAATCTGTATATATATTGTTCCTAATGCTTTTGTAAATGTTAAGATCTTTAATGTACATTCTATATATCCTTATTCTCAAATACAAAATTTTAGCATAAAAGTCTATTGCATATTCTTCTATTTTAACCCCTAATATGTATTCAAATTTAGAGAAGACATAAATAGAAAAATTGCAAAATATTTAAAAGAAGAGTATATGAAAATTAAAATTATAGTTACTTACTACTTTAATAATTTTAATGACCACTTTTTTCATACTTTTATTTATTTATTAGATTTTATACTTCTAAAACTTTTAAACAAGAAAATCTGAATCAAATATTTATGTGGAATAACGGATCAGGATATGATTTTACACAAAAAAAATAATAATATTTTTTTGAATTTATGCAATTTATTAGAAATGAACTACATTCATTAAATTCTTATGAGGAAAATTTGAAGAAAAAGTAAATTGGAAAACTTTAGTATCAAAAAATATAATGCTTTTAAAAAATAAAATTAAAATAATCAATATATTAATTTTTTATTTCAGAAATTTCAATCACATGATTAATAAACTTTTTTATATTTTTGATTTGATTAGAAGAAAGATACATTTACATATAAACATATTCTTACAACTATAAGTAATATTAATATTGATAAAATATTAAATGATGATCTATTATATATTGGTATATATTAGTGTTTTAAAAAAAAATCTGGTCTGATTTAAATTTGCAATTTTAATTTAAAATAGATTCAGATTGGTTTGCAAATTTAAGATCCATAGATCTAATTTGAATCAAATAAATTTGATCTGAATCTAATCTAATTGGATCAGATTATGTTACAAAAAATCTGAATCTAATCTGATTAAATTAAATTATGTTACAAAAATACAAAAAAATCTGGATCTGATCAAATCAGATTCAGATCTGCATATCAATAACTTTTTGATTAAAAATAAAAAAAAATGAATTTAAGTTTTTTTTTTATTTTTATTTTTTACTTTTTTTTTTAGAGATAAAATCTGAATGAATGAAGAAATTTAAATGAATAGTTCTTAAACAAATTAAAGGTGAGTTCATTTTTTTATTTATTTTTATTTTTTTTATTTGAGAAAACGTAATTAATATCACCCTTTTCTTTTTTTTTAGGAAATCTGAATGAACAAACAAGGTCAAACAACTGGGACCTTAAACAAATGTAAGTTCATTCTTTTTTTTACTTTATTAATTATATAATTAATATTTTCTTTTTTTCTTTTTTTTTTTAGGAAACCAGATGAACGGACAAAGCTGAATAAACAGAACTTGAATGAACAAATTAAGAGATAAGTTCGTTTATTTCTTTTCATTTTTTCAGGAAACATAATTAACATCTTCCTTCTCTTCTTTTTAGGAAATCAAATGAATGAATGAAGTTAAATGAACAGAACTTGAATGAATGAACTAAGAGATAAGTTTATTCATTTTTTTTTTATTTTTTTATTTTCAGAAAATGTAATTAATGTCTCCCTTCTTTTTTTTAGAAAACTGAATGAATGGAACTTGAATAAACAAACTAAAAAGTGAATTCATTTATTTCTTGTTTTCTTACTCTTCTCAGTTCAATTTCAGATAATTAGATTCAGATCAGTTCAGTCAAATCTGAATTAATTTCAGATCAGTTCAAATTTAGATCTAATTAGATTCAGATCAGTTCAGATCAGTTTCAAACTGGATTTAGATTAGATCAGATTTAAATCAAATCTGATCTGAACTAATCTGTTCAGAATACTAGTATATATTAAAAAGTAATTATTATATGTATATCTTTATTTTTTTTTTAATAGAATCAAGATTGGTATTATATTTTCATATAATAATTACTTCTTATATTTATAGAAAGAAAAAGCTAATATAAGAAATTTAAGCAAAATAAAGAAAATTTGCAACAATCTATCTAATTAAAAAAAAAGTTGAAAATCCATTATGTTTAGATTAGCCTGTATAAATAAATAGTCTTTAAATTGTACGGATCTATGCCTGATCTATACTTAAAAGTTAAGACCTTTTGATTTCAGTAATTCTAATACTAATTAGTAGTATACATAATATTTCTTATTGGCATAATATAAATTTATTACATCTATTTTCTTCTAAACTCATCATAATAATAGTAAAATCTAGACCTATTACATAGAAAATATAAACATGCTATTGTTATTCTTATAACTTGATAGGCAAGTCCTATTCCCGGTGCAGCATGACGGGTTACGCCTAGTTTTATATTAAAAAAAAAATAAAGTTCTAAAATTTATGAAAATTGTGTTACTTTTAAGATATATAATAATGTATAATTAACTGTTAATAGATTGAAGATGATCATATTAAGAAATACATAGCTAGTGGAATTACTAATATTCTTTTACAGGAAATTAGGCTGAACATACTTCAAAGAGTTTTTGGGAAATCTAAGAATACACTAGTAGAAATTATAACTCATTTAATATTTAATAAATATGGCCATGTATTATTTATCTGTAAACTATAAGATTGAAGTTACTAGGACTGAATGTCAAAGTAAAGTCAGTAAAAACTGAGATAAACCAGATCTCATATTTCATGTTTACTTTTGCCAAAAGTAGGAAGAAATTGTTTTCTTTGAAAGTGAAAAATGGAATACTGATGAAGATAAAATCTGCCATAACCATAATAAATTAGTTCAACTTTGTTTGAACGGGTCTAAAGAACTTGTAAAAAATTACATGAAAGAAATCTTCTATTGAAATTATATAGGATTCAGTATTAATATTGCAGGTAAGTATCTCAAAATTCATTAATAAAGTAAAAAGCGATAAAATACTATCTTCCAGTCATTAAAATAAAAATACCCTTTAGTAAAAGTCAGCTGAAGAAGTTGAAGGGTTTGAATCTCGTCACATGCAAGGCACAGAAAAAGTATATCAAATAATTTTTCCGTCATAAGTTTAAAACTTCGCGCAGTATCGTTCCGCAGAAAGAATTATTTCTTGTATATGAGGTGGAATGAAATGCTGTGAAAATGAAGTATATCGGTAAGTGTGAATTGGAAATATTATTTTTTTACTTCAGTTGCTAATCTCCCGAATTTATGCTGTAGGTTCGAATTTCCTTAATCTCGGAGAAGTTTTATTACGGAAAATATTATTTTATGTTGTCTGTGTGTATAGATGTGAGTGGGATAATTTATTTCGAAAATTTAGTGTAGAAAAAGCTGAGAATCTCATAGTTAGCTATAGTGATAGAAATCAGATATTTTTCGAAAGTGTGAGAGAGCAAAGAAATAACTTTGATGCTGGGACTCGCATTTAATGGCCTAGGATCCGCGTACTCCCTCCCTACTTGATAGCATCATACATTTCATTCGCTACCTCCACTTTTTTACTGAAAAATTGATAAAGTTGCAGTGTACCAAAAAAAAAAAACAAATTATTGTTTATGTGCAATTTTTTATATGTAAATGTGTTCACTTTATTGTATTATATCGAATTTTTTTTTTGGAGGTAGATACAGAAATTGATTTAAAATCATAGAAACATTATAGATATGCGCAAAGATAGTGGAAAATTTAGCATAAGCTAGAGATCTGCAAATTATTTGTAAAGCAAATACTAAAAGTGATATTGCGTAGGGTTAAAGGTAAACTGTAATTATAGAAGTTTATGAAATTAAAAAATCGTGCTGTTTTTCTTGCTTTTCTTTTTTTTCCCTTTGTTCTTGCTCGGGATCTTTTTATAGAATTCCTCAAGTTTCCGGGGTTTCGGATAATCCTGAAGTATAAGATCATGTGTAGTACGTTCAGCTTCAGTATCTGGAAGAGAGAAAATTAGTTATACAAAATTATTGTTAAGAAAATAATCAAGATTGTACACATACAATACTCGAGTTCAAAAATAATCCCATCATCATCAATACTCCATGCCACCTCTCCAGTCCAGGGTTTTGTTTTCGCCTCTTCCAAAGAATTCCCGAGTGGCCACAATACATAAGACATCATATCTAACTCAAAAAGTCGACCATAGCAATCTAAAAAAATTATACCATGTTCACGCTTCCCAACGAGTATTATATGGTTAAAGCTAAAATTTTGAACTTCATCGAAATATATTCCATAACCCGATTTTGCATTCATACACTCGGTAAGACTTGATACTTCACAGGGCCCTTGGTTAGCAGCATCTGCAAGTTGGTGACGGCCGGATTCACTCGCAATAATATCGATTACCATATATGAATTGTTGCAACACCCTTGAGATTCAATGAGTGTGCTACCCTCTGACACATTATGCAAGGGCCTCTGACTACCATCCCTTCCAATTTTATAGTGCGGCTGTACAAATCGACATGATGTCCATTTTGTCCCTTCATCACTTCTCACGGCACCGGTTCGGCGCAATTGCCCCAATTGTGCTTGCATAGCCTCAATTCTTGCTCTGTTAGGGCACGATTTACCCCTTGAAATATCATCATGTCGTTTGACCTCAACTTTGCTACCTCCGCTTTTATTTTTGCTACATTTGATCTCGTTAGCTGTGGCGGTTTCCCTGGTGATAAGCCAACTGAAACTCCTGCCATGAATCTCTTTATTTTGTTGTCTTGTATCGTATGTGTAAGGTTTATCATACGTGGGCGAAATGCCTTTCTTGGTTCTATCTTCATGAGCTGTCTCCTCAAATCTACCAGGTTCCGTGTGAGACATTCACTTTGCTTCTCGATAGTTGCTTTCCTGATGGGAAGCTTGACATAGAAGCTTCATAAGAGACAAAGCGTCCGAGCTCGTATATATGGGAATCGGTGGGTAAGGACCGCATTGCACTAACCTTCCCTCGGTTTTCATTTCCTTTACTTTCTTGCCATTTACTTTACTCACATTGGCTGGTAAAGTGCTGTGGAAAATAGGTTTGTTAAAAAACGAATTCTTTTCTCCCTTTAAAACTATATATCTAGATTACCTCAACGGTTTAGGAAATCCTTCACAAGTTGCCTCATCCATCGTTGTCCAACCAAGCAGAAAAACTATTATTGGTGCAAATCAAGTGAGTGACAATCGGTTGTTAGACGTCACGTGCTACTTTCCTGGGAACCATAAAAATGTCGATAAAGAAAAAAATATAAAATATTACGTTAGTTCTTTCAATAAGAAAGTAAAGAGTTAAGTAAACGCGAAATCGAGAGTTAAATACCTCTTTATAGAAAGAAATCTATAATTACATGAAATTACAAAATTAATGAATTAGTAAAAAAAATCTAATGATGTAATGATGTAATGATGTATTTGTAATAATAGGAATATTTAACCCTAATCCTAACTCTAAATCAGCCCATTCCTTGG
Organism: Glomus cerebriforme; assembly: GCA_003550305.1. Taxonomy (NCBI): domain Eukaryota; kingdom Fungi; phylum Glomeromycota; class Glomeromycetes; order Glomerales; family Glomeraceae; genus Glomus; species Glomus cerebriforme. The sequence continues at coordinate 261,918 of QKYT01000029.1, read as the reverse complement.
AGTTGCGCTCTTTTAAGTTTTCCTAGCAGATTATGTGATTGCTCCAGAGACCCGGAAAAATTCCATTATTATAATAAATGAATAAATTGGAATTTTTGCCGTATAATGGAATAAAATGAATTATAATAATTTCATTCCAACACGTGACAATTGGCCAATCATTATTGCGCTTTATCGTGATGGAATTTGAAAAATTCCATGGTAACCGATAAATTGCCGATATTTTTGGCCAAAATTATTGCCATGTCATTAGAACAAACTAGATCAGCTCGCATTAAGCCGTGAGTAGGCTAGAATTATCAAATGTTTCTTACCATAATTAGTAAAATTGTTATCTGGATTGATCCCATTTACTGCGCTTCAAGTTATATGACTTTGTGATCACAACTAATAATGCTACTAAGTGCTCTCATGCAATAAATTTTTTGCATGCTTCCATCCAGATCACAATTTCATTACAGATAAACTTCCAGTAAGTATAAAAGATAAGGTATATTAAAGGCTCCTAAATTACTCATGCAAACCTATTCCTTTAAATCAGATTTCAGAGAAAAATAAATGGATAGAGAATTATTTGCACTATACATTAGAGATTTACCAGAAATCACTAGACCAGAGTTGCAAAACTATAGATCAGAAAATATTATGCCCCAAAATTGGCCTGAATACCCAGTACCTTTAATATTGCTTATTTCTTATGTTACAGGTAATGAGATTCAAACAGATAATATATATGATTATGAGGGGTGGAAATTAATAACTGGATTAAAAATGAATTTATCAATATAATAAAGAAATTTTTGACTAATTTATGCAAAATCTGACTAGGAAATATGAGAAACAAATTAAGGTAAATAATCAATTGCACCATAAAATTAATAAAATAAATGCACAAGTATAGGTAATGGAAAAATCCTTGCTTTTATGAAATCATTAAAAAATAATTAGCTGATCATTCTAAAAACTACTTACTATATATGCATTTCTCTAGAGAAGATTCTGTAGTGGAAGACCCATACTGGTCTAATCAGGATAGGAAAATAAATATTATCCACTTCTGACATGATAAGAAGTTCAAGAATATAAGGATGAGTGCCAGATTTTGAAATATCTCTGGCCATTTCTGTGAAATTATAGATAAAATAATTTTACTCTAATTTATTTATATATTATATTAATAAAATTTTATCTAAAAAAGCTTGTATATACTATAACCATATATATACTATAATCTATATTATTATTAAAGATATCAGATCTGTATATTTTGGTCATATGTTTTTTTTCTGCAAAATTTTTTGAATTTTTCAAATGTATAAAATAAAAGAATTTTCTGTGTTAAACCCATCTTTTTATATATATTATTTGAAGTAATTTAATCAACTCTTTAGATCTATTAAAATAGATATATGGTAACATTTTATATCTTGAAAATATCTATTATCACTGGAATAGATAAGTAGTATTTATTCCAAAGTGAAAAATTTGCTAGATTAAGCTATTAAAAAATATATTAAAAAAAAAGAGTATAGTTACCTGCTTAAACCTCCTTAAAATTCTACGATTAGTTTTGGTAAGATTTTACTATAGCTTTATTATAATTTTGGCAAAGTTTTGGCAGTTTCAGCATTTATAATAGACTTTGGCAGGTTTCACCTTTCGGCAGAATTTTGCCAACTTTTTAATAAGACTTTAATATAGTTTTGGCAAAGTTTCACTTTTCAGTATTTCGTCAACTTGCTTAAACCTCCTAGTTTTGGTAGGCAATTTTAAAAAAGAGTGTCAAAGGATGAAGCTTATTACTAACAAATATGAAAATTTGTTAAGCTAAAAGTATATATTAAAGCAAGAAATAAAAAAAAGATTAAAGATTTTAGTGATTTGCAAAACTAATATAAAATTATATAAGCAAATTATAGCTAAGTTTTTAGAGAAAAGTGACAAAAAAATTACTTAATTAAGCTCTTCTTTTAAAAATATAATCTATAATATGAAAAAAAGTTATTGCATCAGCTAAAAAGTTCATTGATATATTAGAAAATAAATGTTAATATTTAAAAGATATTATTTTTACTAGGGATAGAAAAATTATTACTCTTATTAATCAGATCTCTTTCTACACAAAATATAATAATATAACTATAAAACTAGAAATATATTTCAGTATTTATGAAAGGAAATTATGGGTGAAAAAGTATAGTAAATTTGAATATAACCTAAAAGACTGGAAAAAATATACATTTTATCTCACTCAATAACTTTAAAGAAAAATTCTACTTTTTAATAAATACAGTATCCTAATCTTTTCATATCCTGTATAGGTGATTCTAAGGTACTATTAAATCGAAAATAATAAAATTTTGATCATACAGATAATTATCAACATCTTTATATATATTGTACTAATTATTAGCATATAGATAAAGAATATAAGCTAATTTATTTAAAATAGACTCATTGAAAAGTACAATGTAATTTAAATTTTTTCTTATCAGTTTTAAACAATCAAAAAAATTACAAAAGACATAAATACTGCTAATATTATTATAACACCCTTTAGTAAAATAAGGAATAATCTTTTTTTAAACATTCTTTAGATTAGTATACAAATCTTTAAATATGATTACTGTATTTCTTTTTGAAGAGAACAAATCTGGCTTCAGAATTTTTTTAGGTTTTATAGCCCAAAATATGATAACTTTACAATAAGGTTTTGAATTATTTGCAATTATCTAATAATCTGATTTAAAATATATATTTTTTAGCTTCTTAAGATGGTAAATAACCAATTAGAATAAGGTTATTATTCAAATATATTAAGTTTTTCTTTTTTTTATTAAACATTTAATATAGTTTATTTCCTAATAATAGGTTCACAACTTCATTAGTTTTTCCTAGATTAATATACAACCATTAATTAATAATATAAAGGGTTATTGAGAAGTTGAGTTCAATACATTAAATTTTTTCACATCTTTTATCTCATTAACATAGAATCTATTAGATCAAATTTTCTAACTTTTATATTACTTAAGCTAAGTACTATTAATATACCAAAAAATAATCTTTTTTTTCTTATAATAAAAATTCTTTTTCTTTAAAAGTATTCCAAATACAGTTAGACTTCTATATAGTCACCTCCTATATAGTCACAACTCTTTATAAGCACCTGATTTTAAAAAAAACAGTTTTAAATTATATCAAATTACTCTTATATAATCACAAATCAATTATAGTCATTATCATCTCATAATCTTAAACATATATATTATTTTTATTAATAAATAAACCTCTACATAATCACTGTAATTTTAGTTATAAAATAATTTTAGTTAGAATTACCATATTATATGATTAAATTTTCTTTTTTAAAATAAATATTACATATGCAAAATTTTTTTATTGAATGGCTATCATTAAAAATGGAAATATCTGAATTATAATTTACTAATTTCAGCTAAAATTAAGAAATTTTTAATTTCAATACACTTCTATATAATCACCAATTTTAAGGAAACTAATTAGATGACTATATAGAGGTCTGACTGTATAAGAAAGTAAATTAATTATATATAGTACTTTAATAAGATATATATCTTGTTTCTTATATATATTTTGCTTTTTTAATCTTAGAATTTTTATTCATCTAAATCTATCTAACCTCTAGGATGAAAATACTTCAGAATAAGCTAAAAGTATTATTTATCCTAAAATTCAAATGCAAAATTCAACTTTTTATTATATTCATCTAAGTGTAATTCATTTAAAAACTTAGCCCTACATTAGAGTTACGATTCGGAATATTGAATCTGAAAGGGCACATTTTGGCAATTATACACAGATTTTAATTAATAAAGATTAAATTGTTTTTTATATATTATAAGACTGCATTCNAATGCACAATCTAGTAATTTAAAAAATTACTATTTAATACAAAAAAAAAGAAAAAATAAAAACGGATTGATTTTTCATCCAATCCGGATGAATTTCAATCTGTTTTAATTTTCTCTCTACTTTTATTTTTGAAGACAATTTTTTTTTATCATATTATGTATTGATAGATATTCATAAGATATCTCAAAAAAAAACATTCTTTTTATTGACTTAATATTTGTAGAATGGCAGAAATGTGTTTATTTACAGATTGATGAATCGCAACTCTACCTTACATGATAGAAATTTCTTATCTAATAGATCTTTAAAAATATATTATATAGTTTTTTCAGTAGTATGATAGTATAGAGGGTACCATTCAAATTTTTTCATAATAAATTTTAATAAATATTTTCACTGATATGTACTATCTTTATAAGACCAAAGATATATCATATTATGATTATTTATTTATTTAATTTTTTCTAAGCATTAGTTATTATGCTTTTTTGCATAATCCTTAACTTGAACTATCTCATTATTAAAAGTATAAATGAAATACACAGAAAATATACTTTAGGATAAATAACTAACATTTTCTAGATCAGCTATTAATATTAATTTTTCTTTTACAAATCCTTACTAGTATAGATTTATTTTTAGATATTACAATTTTTTTTAAATTTTTTGAATACTTGAACTTCAGTATGGATCAGTACTTTTGCAAATAGCTTTCATTCCACCTTTTTATTTTGCATTAATAAGAAGATAGCAAACAGAATTAATATTATTTCATTTTTTTTCAACTGGATACTTATATTTTATAAATAATTTAGATTTTACCTGTTTTAATATAATAGCTTTTACAGATATTAATCCTTATAAATAAGATATGTAAGGTAATTATTTAGGTATTTGATAACTTTAAGCAAGTATCTAAGTCTAACTCATGCTCTTATTAATTTAGAATTAAAAAATATTGATTCAATAGCATATTAAATCTTATAGAGTATATCTTTTTCTGTCGTATTAAAGCATTCTATCATTGCAAGATCTCTATAACTATAGAATACTATTACTTGAATCATAATATTGTGCTTTTGTATTAATCAGAAGATCTTGTCCATTTATTCTTGTCCATTATCTATTTGAAATAATTTAGAATAAGTAAGAGAATTATTATCATATTTTTTTTCAAATGCTCTATAAAAAATGAAAATCACATGATTTGTAAATCATGTGATGTCACATGTTTAGTCATAAAAATCATAATAGTCATGATAATTAGATTAGTTTAATTAGTTATGATTATTAGATTTATTTGATTAGTTAAATTTATTTTATTAATTTTATTAATTATTATATTAGTTATATTTATTATATTTATTTTATTATTTTTTGTGTAATGAAATATTCTTATATAAAGAAGGAATTTTGGATGTAAGTTAGAACTTTAGTCTATTATTGCAAATAAGGATAATAACTTAAGTCATTTAGAATTATCTCTGTAAACAAAGGGATTAATTCTAAAATCTAATCAACATCCATAAATTTTTTTTAATAAAAACTATATTTTATTATCATAATTATCTTAAAAGTATTCTTAATTTTGGCCTTTAGAATTATAAAAGTTAATCATAAAGCTGAGATAAATTTTTGTTAACTTAGATCACATGTAAAATTTCAGTCCTTTGTATTTGTTAAAATAATAATAGATTTTGCATCTGTAATAATTATAAGTAAAAAATAATATATCATATTAATGAATACAATTTGATTATGTTATTCATTCATAGCTAAATCTAGTAACATACTTGAAAGGGTATTTATAAATTTGGTATGATTTTTGTCTTCTTAACCATTTTTTTACATTTTTTAATCAGAATTGATACCTTTCTTTTTTTTACATGCATCTCTTAAAAATTGGAATTAAAATAATACCCAATCAAATGATAATATATATCATACATTATAATATTTTTTTTTGATTTCTGAATCTTATTAGAATTTATTACAATTTGTGATTAGCTTATTCTTGAGATAGAATTATTATAATAATACTATAAATTAGAATGAAATATCATATTTAATTTAACATATTCATAGTTTTTAGATACTAACCAAAAACTTTATAGTAAACTTCAAGATGAGGTTTTTATTAATAAGAATAACAAGAAAAAATTTATTCTCTCATAAAGAAGCTTAAACAATATTATCAAACTATTTTATTATAAAATAATACTATCATAGTACATAAAAATAAGATAGAAGAACTTAAATTACTTAAATTAGAAATATCTAATTTGCAAAAACAGCTTAAGGTTTTATAACAGGATAAAAAAATCAAAGATAAGGTTAGATTTATTCAAAATAATTAAATTTCAGAACTCAAAAATAAGGTTAAAAATCTCAAAGCAAAAATCCAGATTCTTATAGATAAAAAATATCAATAAATAATTTAGATATGACAATAGCTAATCTTATTATAAATATTAATAGAGAATTAGATCAAATTGAAAATAACATTAGAGAGGCTAGTATACTAATGTAGAATCTTATTAATATTATAAATGGGTTACTTTACAAAATATCACAACTGAATGTAATTAATACCAGAACTTATTAAATAAAACAAATAAGTGGAAATGGATTCTTATACAGCAGTTAAAAATATGAGAAATAAAAATCTGTGATTCTAATAAAGTAAGTTAAATTAGATATTACTTAAAGAAAGCAGAATAAGCATAAAAGAAATACTTACAAAATAACTGTATACTATAATACTGATATAGAGAGATGAAGAAAATGCTATAATAATAATAAAAAAAAATGGAGAAGAAAATATGTATACTGTATTTATTAGGTACAAAATTGAAAGGATCAATATAAGAATTCACAAAATCAGGTTCAGGTGAGAAATTAGAATATTTTTAATTTATCCCTTAATTAATTAGAAAATTGCATGCAAATTTATGTGCAATTTTCAATATTGTTTAATTATTTATAACATGAAATTGCACTAATTAATCTAATTTTTTTTTTTGATTTTTGCGTAGAAAACATCATAAAATTTATATTAAAAATATTATTTTCTTACAGAAGTTGTGTTTTTAAGTAGTTGACTTATAGGCAAATTTTTGCATTTGTAAAAGTTAACAAAATTTATAAAGTTTTAGAACGTTAAATATGTCACATTCATCATTTATGTATCTTAGAATTTTGAAATTTATATATATTATGTATTACATTCCNCTCTACAACTTTTACTAAGCTTACAAAAAAGGATTAGAAGGTCGATTTTAACTTTACATATAGATAAATAATTGCTAATACTCAATTTATCTAAAAAAATTGCGTACAAATTTGTATGCAATTTTTAACATTATTTATTCATTTATTTACATGAAATTACACTATTTAACCTAAATTTTTTTTTGATTCTTGCATAAAAAATATTATGAAATTTATGTTAAAAATATTATTTCTTACAGAAGTTATTTTTTTAAAGTAGTTGACTTATAGACAAGTTTTTGCATTAATAAAAATTAGCAAAATTATATTTTATGAAGATTTAGAAAGTTAAATGCATTGCATTCATTATTTATGTATATTAGAATCTTAAATTTTATATATATTATGTATTTTACTTCGCTCTACAACTTTTATTAAGTTTTCAAAGAAGATTTAGAAAGCCAATTTTGACTTTATATATAGATAAAATTTTGCTAATAATTAATTACTTGATAATTATTTATTTACATGAAATTACACTAAATAACCTGCCCTTTTTTTATTTTTACTTAGAAAACATATATAATTTTATAAAAAAATTATTACTTTTTGTTTTAAAAAAATTTTTTATAGAAAATTTTTTATATTATTAAATTACATAAGTATGCATTTATTGTAGTTGTAAAAATTACATATTACATGTAAATTTATATATTTTACAACTTTGTTTAATAGTAAAAAGCATGTTTAGAATATCAATTTTGATTTTTATATATAGTATATTATTTTAATACATGAATTTTAAAAAAATAAAGATCATTACTAAATTTGATCTCATCACTAGTAAATTTATGATTGGCCGTCAGATTTTTTTTTTATTAATCAAATTTGATCTTAGCTTTTGATATATAAAAATTTTTCACTACCTGAATTATTAATAAGTTAATTTTTTTTAATAATAAAATTATATTTTTAGCATTTCAAAATAATCTATTAGAAAACATGGCCATCATAGAACAAATAATATAAACAATAGCTCTTCAATTCCATTATATAATGATCAAAAATCTTTAGATAATTATTATAATAAGATTAATCAAGAATGGGAGTCATGAGATTCAATAATGGTATCAAAATATAAGTAATAATAAGTAAAATAATAGAAAGATTTTTTTCATTAAATCCATTTAATAATGGTATAAGAAATGCTGTTAATATTCTTGCATTATTTTTAGTATGATTTCAAGAAAAATATCATAATGTTATAATTGAAACTAATTGAGTCATTTTGAAAGTACTTAATAATAAAGAATTTTCACAATTTGATATATTTATCTGATACTTATGAAAAAAAATTAAGCTAATTATATAAAATGTAGTATATACTGACGTATTATCATATTTTTATGACCATTTGCTAAATGATTTAAAAATAAGAATTAGAATAGCTAACCCAGCTAATTTAGGTATTTTTTTTACAGAATTAAGATATAAATGGCTAGAAGCCAAAAGATAAACAAATGTTCAACTTCAAGTTAATTTTCAAAAAAATTACTTCAACTGAAATTGAAAAGTTAAAATCTGAAATAACCTTCTTACAAGTCCAGCTAACTTAATTGATTCAGACATATTTCTAAAATAATAAGACTCTAGAAAAGATATATATGCATATAGTACATTTGAAAATATTAGTTGATATACCAAAAGATATTACATTTTCAGATAATTATATTAATAATGAATTAATAAAAAAATTAGATGTTTTTAATACCAATTATGCCAAGCTTTTCAAAAAATACTCTTAAATAGTTAATGTAATCAAAAAGTTATTCCAGTATAAATGTTCTAATTGTAATAAAGTTAGCTATAATTCTTGTAAGTGTTCTAGAAAAAAAAAGAATAAATTTAAAAAAGGTAAAGTAAATCTTGTTACTTTAGATTTAGGCTTAGGTTCAGATACTGATTCTGATATGTCTCTTCTGATTCTGATTTAGGTTCTTCATCTGAATTTGAGCCTGAAGCTGATATTAATGTTAATATTACTAAAACAAAAAAAAAAGTGAAGCAAACAACTACTTCTGGTAATAAGTCTAATTCTAAAAAACTTTCTTCTTATAAATAGTCTAAGACTGTAAAAAAATCTAAGATTCGTAAGATTAAGCAAAATAATAATACTACTAATTTTTTAATCTCTAAAGCTACTTAAAGTAAGCAAACAATTTTGGAATAAACTATCTGTAAAAGATTCTTCTTCCATATATAATACAAGTACTTCTACTTAAATAACTTGATACTAAGAAGTTAATTCAAGATAAGAGTATTTCTAAAGCTAATAATTTTTTATCTTCTTAAGAACTAGCTTTTGAAATTCTAGACTTAAATACAGAAAACAAAATTCTAAATGAGTTTATGAAAATTAACTTTGTTTAGAAAAAAAATTTCACTACTGATATTATTACTATTAAATGCAAAATTAAGCATCTGGTTATTTTAAATACCATAGTTGATTCTGACATTAATTTTACAATTATGATTAATGATATAGTCAAATGATTAAAACTAAAAATTGATATAAGTAGAAAGCATAACTTTAAAGGTATTACTACATTTCCTATAGAATCACTTAATATAACTAGAAATGTAGGATCTTAAAATATATATAAAAAGGTAAGATGACTTTAAATATTTTTATTAATAGCTATACACAAAGGTTTTTTATAAGATTAGTATGCAAAATTAACACTTGACTCCAAAAAATCAGAAAAAATAAGCAAAATAATCTTTTGACTTTAAATTATTATACAATTTTTTTTTAATTTATAATTTTTAAGAAAAAATTTTTTATTGAAATTATTGAAGTTTTAATAAAATATTTTATAAGAATTATAGGTTTTTTAATAAGTTAATTGAATTTTATAAAATTCTGATAATTGCAATTTTTTTAAATAATTTTTTTTTTTATATTATATATATCATATATAATTAGCAAAATTTATAAAAATACACAAATTAAACATTTTTCTTAAAAAAATTCATTAAAAATACGTATTATAATAACCTAACTTTGATTACAAAATCTTTATTTTATATGCAAATCCAAACCTAACTTTATAAAATTCCTCTATGATAGTAACATAATAGTGCACCCTATCTCTATATATATTTCAAGATCTTAGGAATGTACTAATATAGATATACCATATAAGATTGCTTGGTAAAATTAGGGATTTAGCAAATATGCAAAATGATGAAATATAGTAATTTGATGAAACTATATTAAAGTCTTAATTAAAAGTTAGCAAAACTTAATAAAAGATAAAACTATAGTTACCTGCCTAAACCTTCTTAAAATCCTATAATTAGTTTCAGAAAATTTTGGCAGTTTTAGCATTTATAATAGGTTTTGACAGGTTTTACCTTTCAGTAGAGTTTTGCCAACTTTTTAATAAGACTTTAATATAGTTTTAGCAAAGTTTTGCTTTTTAATATTTCATCAACTTGTCTAAACCTCCTAATTTTGACAGGCAACCTTAGGTGAAACCTGTCAAAACCTATTATAAATAGCAAAACTAATGAAACTTTGCCGCAAAACTATAGTAAAACTATAGTAAAAATTTGGTAAAACTAAGCACAGGATTTTAAAGAAATTTAGACAAGTAATCTTAATACTATATATTCTGATTTACAGTAATAAAAATCATTTTAGGAAACTGATGCTGATTTTACTAAATACTTTACTTAATAAATATTATTATGATTTACTTGCATTAAAGCAAGAGTTAAAGCTAATATATGATGATAAAAAATTTTTTATTCCAATTAATATATATAAGATCAAGAATAAGTTTAAGATGAATTATACAAATATTATTTCTGAATATGATGATTTCTTAACTTTAAACAAAATTTCACAGGACTTAAGTAAAGATGATAATATATTAAAAAAAATATATGAGCTATAAGTATATGGCAATTTGTATAAAAGAACTTGAGAAGAAGCTTTTCAATACTCTTAAGTTTAATGCAGAAATTAATGAGTTTTATAAAAGTCTTTTTAGAAAATAGGTAAGTTATTTTCAGAATAATTTTTCTTTTTTCATCTAAAATTTTTGTGGTTTTTTTAATCACCTTATATGATATATCTAATTTTACATTATTTATATCTTTTTTTAAACCTGAATTGGTTAACTCTAAATACTAGATAGTTCAAAAATCTGAATGAATTTGAACTTCAATTTCTTTTCTTCAGTCTTTTTCATTTTATTATCTAAAATAAAACCTCTTTTTAAAGCTAGTTTAGTAGATTTATTAAGCTTTATCTTTATATCATGTATCATATTTTTTAGTACTGTAATAGTATAATTATATTTATTGCCTCATTCTGTTTATTTATAATATTTGTACTTGAAGGAACTGCTAAATCATTCTATTGAATCCTATTAAATTTTTATCCTCTCCAAATTTGATATAAATAACTATTTGATATATTATATTTTTTACTTAGCTGATCTAAAGATTTAAACTTCATATTTTAATATTGTATGATATCTTTGTAATCTACAAAAGATAAGTACTTAGTTTTGAAACTCATAAATATTTTAAATATTATATTAAAGCTAACTGCTAGAAATTTTTTTTACATTATATATAAAAAATATATAATTTATACTATCAGTATTATGTGTAGTATTAGTATCAATAATATATATAATATCAATATTATATGTAGTATCAGTAATATAAGTAATATCAGTAATATTCATAAAATTATTAAAGTGCTTCAGAAATTTATTCATGCATTTTTTTTCTGCTATATAACTATATTAAGATTATATTCAATGTGTATATATATTAAAAGATATAAGAGTCCTAAATGAACTGAATATTAGCTGAATAATAGTATATATGAGTAAGAGCTTAAAAAAATTAAGATCCATTATTGATTTAAACTCTGAAACTATTGACTTCAACAAAAAATTATAGGCTGAAAATTTGAAATATTTAAGTTAAGAATACTAATATTAAAATAAGATTATTTAGTTAAATGTGATTAATACTAAATTTAGTTTTTAAATTACTTCTGAATAAATGTCCTATATTGAGCTTAAAACCAAATATACTGCTAAAATAAAATTGCTTAAATTTTCTATTAAAATATTAAAGAGAAAGGTAACTTTAGTTCAGAAAGTTTCATCTTTTAATAAGATCACAATTCTTTTTCTTGAAGCTAAGGTAATTGAATTAAAAGATAAGTTAGAATATCTGAAATTAGAATACATTAAATGTAATAGGAAGGCTGATAGAAGAATCAAATAAGCAAAAAGATTTAGAGATATTTGATTGGTTGATGATAATTTAAAGAGCTTTATTTATAAATTTAGACTTAAAAATAAAGTAAAGAAACTTGATAAAAAATATGCTAAAGAAGATGTACAAAAGGTATTATAAGAAGTAATGGTATTAAATAATAAGTTAAAGCTAGAAAATTCATCCATCCTTTTTTCTTATATTAATTCAAAAGAAGAAAAACTATTAGATGGTCTGAAAAAAAGTTATGAAAAATATAAGCCAAATCAGATATACCTATTCTAAGAAAATTTATTTTTAAGAAATAGTGACATAAAAGCAGTACCTTTATCAGCAACTGTTTTTATCATTGCAAGCTCCTTAATAGTTAATATTACTGATGATAATATATTCTATACTTATCTTATTACTTTTTACAATTATATAGATTGTGATTAGGAAAAAATATGAAATTCATGGAAAAAAACAGATCTTTTGAACCAAATATCAGTAAGCATATATAAATCTAGTGTAAGACTAGAGAATCAGAAAATCAGAAATAGAATTGAAATTAACTGGTATTATTGCAATAGAAAAAATATATAAATAATATTATAAATTTTTTTAGCTAAAATTATTATACTTCTGTTAGAATATTTAATAATATAATTTAATAATCCTATCTATATTTACTTTAGATAAATCATCTTTTTTATCATTCTGTAACTTTAATAATGCTTGATAACATGTAATTTTTAGATCAACTATTTGTATATATGCTCCAAAAATCTACTAGTAACTTACATTCATCTAAATAATATGGTAATAAATATTATTCTAAGACTATTGCTCACTTTTTAGTAATTAATTTATATATTTCTTTTCTATATTCTATATTAATTTTAGAAATTTCTTTAAGTAATAATAAAATCTTTAAGTGAATGGATTCCTCTTGCTTATTTAATGTATTAAGAAAGGAAATATAATAAGCATTATTTCCTAAGTATTTTATTATTTTATTGGTATAAGTAATATCAAATAAATTTTTTGTGTAAGTATAAGCTTTTTTTTATAGATAAGATATAACAGCTCCATTTTTCTTTCAGCCAATTTTTACGTTAAAACATCTTTTATATTTGATACTTCATTTTCATCTGATTCCTAGAGATTCCAATAAAGATTCAGATAACGGTTAATATCTATTATCATAATTGATAAAATATGTATAGAGATTAATGATACTTTTCAGATAATAGATAATATCAATTTTTTTATTGAATTTCTTTACTATATCTAAGAATTCTATAAAATTTTCTTTTAAACTTGTTGTTTTCTTATCACAATGATCAACTACAATATATTTAAAATGCTTATCTGGTTTTGAGATTTTATAAAGATAAAGCTTAAATATTAGGCCTTTTTTTATAAACTGTTAGATGTTAGCTACTTCATGGATATGCTTATCTTATATTCATAAAATGAAATGCTGGACAAGTTTATTATCTTTATCAGATTTTTATATATAGATTTGAACTAATTCACTAAGGTCTACTTAAGTAATATTATTTACAGTTTCTTTAAGCACATCTTTTACAATCTGATGCAAGATATGAATATTATTTAGTCTCATAAATTCTTCATAATATGTTTTTCTATTTTATAAAAAAGACTAAACTAACATCATTTTACAATTTTAACTTCTTGAATAAAAAGCTTATTATTAAAATTAGATTTGCTTGTATGTGAAATATCATAGTATTTTTTTTCCAGTAAATACTATTAGAAATAAGATTTCCTCATATATTATTTTAAGATAAGATGAATTATTATCTTCCTTAAAAAAGCTATTAACTTCATCATAAAATTTTTTCATTACTTTCGTATAGATTTTTACTATTTAAAACTAGTATTATTCTTTCAAAATCTTGCTATTATCATAAGCTATATTATACTTTTAAAATATTTTTCTGAACAGATTAGATATAAAGAATTAGTATCTCATATTTTATTTTGAATTTCTTATTTTTAACAAAATCAGTAACAAGTTTGATATTTTTCTGTCTAGCTGAGGTGACGTCTCTAGCAAGTTCACATAAAAAAAAAGGTGATTTATTATCTCCAGCTATACTATAAAATGTATTTATATATATCTTGAAAGCAGATTGTTTTGTATCTAAATAAGAGTAGTTAAAACAAATAAAAATATATTTTGTCATAAATATATGCTTTTCTTTACTAATAAAATAATACAAATTTTTGCTAAGGCTAGCATATTTTTTTCTTTTACATTTATTATAATCTATTTAGTAGCTCCTACTCTTTACCTATTAAATCTATTACCAGTTCTATGTCTTTCTTTTTTTTTTAAAGGAACAAGAAACTTCTTCATCTTACTTTATTTACTGAATAAATATTTTAATATATTAGTATAAAATTCTTTTTCTTTAAGAATATTATTATATTGAATAGACCAAACATATAATAAAATATTATTAAATTAAAATTCAATTGTATAAAATTTCTTTTTATTACTTTCTACAAATAAAACTTATTCATAAAATAAGATCATTTCATCAAATAAAAGATTATATATCATAATAAAATTCAAATACAGTAATGCAAAGTCCAAACTAATTATTAGGCATTTATTTTCAAGTTCTTTTATTAGTGAAAAGATATAGGTTTCAGAAAAATTCCTAGTTTCTGTTTGTTGACATGATATAGTACTGGTTAAGACCCTTTTTTGCCATGTACTAGCACTTAAAAAATTGCATAGTTTCATCTCTCTTATGAAATAATATATATCAAATAATAATAAGAAAAATATAAATATCATTTTTTTATATTTATTAATTACATTATGCTTAACCATTAATCATTGATAGTTAAGAGTGTCAATAATACAATATTCAGCTATTCTCAGTTGATATAATATCTATCTCTTTTAATGCTTTTTCATAATACTTGAATATTTAATAAAAAGATATATTTAATTTGTTATCAAGTTTATATTCTTTTAAATAATATATTAGTTTATTTTTTTTGCTTTAAGATACAATTTCATAAAACAGAATTGAGCATTAATGACTACATGTCCAGAGATTTTAAAATATTTTAAAGAAAAAATCTCCATTTTAGTTTCTATATAAAATACTCATTTTAAAATATCAAATATATAATATGTAAATCTAATTTATTTTCTAAAAATTAGAATATTTAATTATTATTTTAAATATTTTAAATCAAATTTAAATTTTTCATATATTAAATTTGTCTAATACTAACAAAATGTTCATATATATTTAGGTCTAATTTAATATTTTAAATCAGATAAATTGATTCAAACCTGAAGTATTTTAGACAGTACTATATGGTAACCTTTATAGCATTATATTGATATTATTATTTTATAATTTTTTTGAGATTTGATAGTTTGAATGACATATGATTAAACATTCATTCAAGAATTTTTAATTTTTTAGCTTTTTTTACAATAAATTTTCAGTCATATTAGGAATTATTAAAGTCTATTTATATATCTAAGACTAAAAGTTTCTAACATAAGACAAATGCTTTTAATAAATTAGTTTAAGATCTGCATATAATCATGATCTAATATAAATCTAATGTAATTTTAACATTGATAAGACAAATTTGTTTTAATAATTTAGAGTAATTTTTCTAATAAACTGATATGCAGATTATAAAATTAAAATACTAGTAATATGCAAAATAAGAGATCACTTTACATATTTGGTATTATCATTAACTTCAATAAATATAAAATAAATGGATTGCTTATTGGATAAATATTATTAAAGTATAGTGATCATCTTATCATCATATTCTGTCATAATATCATTATATGATGGAATACTAACTAAAGACTTGACACTATTATAATGAAAGATTAGGCTAATTTTATAATCTTGTCAGAAATAGTTAAAATATACATATTATCAGTAAGTAAAAATTTATATATCTCAAATTTTCAATATATTTTCAAAATGTTTAAATATTTTTTTTTAATAAATGAACAATAGTAAACTTAATAGGTAAATTATAAAAGAAAATCATCTGGATATATATTTAAAAGTGTAAAATCTTTATATAAAAAATTGAAAGAAGATTACACTTTTTTAGTTATGTACTTGAGTATGATATAAAGTCTTCTGTATAATTATTATATAAAAAAATAGCAAAAGTCTTTACCTTTAGATGTTATTTTTTATTTATAATAGCATAAATCTAGCTATATAATTTTAGATTATAAAAATCTGTTCTAGTAGATCTAGTTATTAGAATACTCAAAAGATGCTTGATAGTAATAAAAAAATGATGGAAAAGTATCTAGAACCCAAGGTACAGTAAATTACAATAATTTTAGCTAATACTATTTAATAATTTTAGCTAAATTTGGGATACAATAACTTAATATCTAAGAAGTAATCTAAAACTGATAAATTAATAAAAATCTTTTTAACTCATGCCAGTTTTATACCAGTTCTTAAACACTTTCTTAGTACTACTATGATACTGAATTGGATTTTTAAATCACATATCTAAAAATCAGCTAGAATTATACTATAGTGCTGGCTGAAACTAATTGCAAATTTACTGTACCATCTAATATGATTTTTTTTATATAGTATCAATCGCAGAAGGTAAGCATCCTTAATATAAAATCCAATATTCAAATAGGTATAGAAAACCAGTATCTTTATTCAGAATCTGAGTTTTAAATAAGATAAAACAAAAAAAAAATAGAGATATTTAGATTAAAGAGTGGATGGTAATTAGATTATAAAGTGATAATAAAATTATATCAATATAAAATTATAAATACCAGGAAAGATCTAAAGAAATAGCTAGGAAATAAAAGAGATAGTTATTAAAAGGTATAAATATTAGTTTATAGAGTAGTAATCAGATTATAGAAATTAGATTATAGAGTAATATTTATTATAGAATAATATTCAGATTATAAAGTAGTATTCAGATTATAATGTAATATCTAGATTATAGAATAATATTCAAATTATAGAGTGGTATTTGGATTATAAAGTGATATCCAGATTATAGAGTAGTATCTAGATTATAGAGTGGTATTTAGATTATAGATTGATTCTATAATCTAGTCTAAGTGGTATATACTCTTTGATATAATTATATCAAAAAGTAATATATTATAATATATTAGTAACTCTTAAATTTAGTTGCAAATTTATAGGAATTTAATTTGATAAATTAGGTTTAATAAGTAAGAAAAATTTTATTTCCATTATTTATTAATAATTTTTTTTCAAATAATCTGATAACTTGATAAATTTGATTTATAAATCCAGATTGAATAAATTTTAAAAAATATATATATAATCTATCATGGAAAATTTCAATCTTGCTTAGTATATTATAATCTCATTTTTATCAAATTTTTTTATTTCATTTACTTTTAGCTTTACAAATTTCTCAGGGCCGGAATTAATTGCGGCTAGCATTATTCAAGAAAGGAAAGATCTGCTCTACAAGGTTTATAAAATTATTTAATTATTTCTAATAATAAATATTCTGTTACTTTTCCATATATACCTTACCAATTTCATTGGACATTCTTTGTAGTAATTAAATGTAATGTTTCTTTTTTTTTGCAGGTAGTGTCATATGACTATTCTATGCGGATTAGCAAATACTTTAATAATTGTTTCAAAAGTGTATCATGATTTAATTTTAATACATAAATTCTTCTATTCAAATAAATTTGTTTCAATTACTAATATAACTAATTCTTGTAATAATCATAAGATACTTTGTTTTTTATAGAATATTATCGATATAAAAATAAAGAATTCGGGTGGGTATTATGAATATCCGTATATGAGTAAGAATCAGGATGTTCGCAAAAAAAATTATCCGTAACACTTAAATCGTATCATGTTACGGTCCACTGGTCCGTATAAATCTTTTATAAGATAATTACGTACAATGTAGAGATTTTTTTGATTACAGTAACCTGATTGGAACATAATCATTCCCAAATTTGTTATAAATGGTAAATTTAAAAAACGTATTTTTTTTTAGAAAACCACTAATTTATTTATTATACAATTGGGTACAAACCAGTTAGAAAAGATCAAATATGAAACATTTTGATGCATTTTTCATTCATGACAAAGAACTTTAGAACAAATTCCAATAATCTTATGGTTTCTATCTAAAATTTTATGAATAAAATTCCGGATTGTTTATAAGAGGACTTCTTTTCGTGTTACAGTTACCATTTCAATTCAATGAAAGGTCTTTTAAAGTCAATCTGTTAACTTTCTAGTAAATAATGTTTGTAAATCATCTCGGCCGATTAATTATCTTTTTACAAATAAATAGCTTCCAAATACTTCCAATTATTTATTTATATCAATTCGAATTAAATTTACTAAAAAAAACTATTTCTTCCATCTCAGATGTTTGTTTTAAGAAAAAAACATTATAATTTATAAATTGATCGTATAATTATATTAAAAATGATGCATGTTTTTGCAACTCATAAAAGAGTTATACAACATAGGAATATTATTCATGTTTCAGGATGTATTTAACATTTTTATTATATTTTGTGAAATTTAATTAAATATTTAGAAATAGAAATAATAATAAAAATAATAATAACAAGATATCGATATAATAATAAATTTAATTAAATTAACGAAAAATATTATAACGTTAATCGATTAAAGATTTTTAAGATTAAAATTTCGGGGTTGACCGAAACAAATTTAGTTATCGGACCTAACCGTAGGTAACTGCGCGTCAAAATTAATAAGTTACGAATATAAACAGTTTCAGCCACTTTATTAAAGCCTATCCATTAATACGAACATTTCGAAATATTTAAAGAATATATATATTTTATTTATTTATTTTTGGAACGAATTTTAATTAATTTTAACATATTAACATATTTAACATATTGTTATTTCACCCTTTATTCATTCACATGATTATTAGAACCCCTTAATCCATATGACTTATAAACCTTCCCATATTCTAGCATTCTCTTCCGTATAAGTAAGACAAGAAAAAAAAACATTTAAACTTAGGAAACTGTAACTCAAAAGATATAATTGTCAAATAATAAAAAATTACAAAACACGAAAGATTAAAGACAAATGTATCGCAGTATCGTAAATATATTTTTAAATTACTAAACAAAAAAAAACAAAAAAGAGACAAAAAAAAAAAAAAAAAATTAAAAATTTATATACTAAATTTCGGAAAAATATTATTACTATTTAATTAATAATTTTATCCGCTTTAATAATAAACTTTAAAACTAAAATTAGCATTCTGTTTTGTATTACAATAAAGTACCAATTATGTCTATTTAATTTTTCTATATATCGGTAGTTTATATTTTTTTTTTGGGAATTCGAAAATTTTTCTGGACACTAATAAAATGGTTTATCGGAAATCTCTATTAGTTTAAGCATAAACACTATTATTTCCTTCTTTTTCACTTTCGGTATTAATTGTATTAACTAATCAGTAAATAAAGTGATCATGAGTGTATAGAAAAAATGGTGGGAAATTCTAAAATAGCATATTATAAATATATTCAGTCTCCGATTATTCTTATATCAAAATCGAGGAGACGTTAAAAGCGTACGTCATTTGACATTTCTAAGGAATAACAAAGACACAGTGCAAAAAACCTTAACGGTCATTTGTGAATAAAAATATTTTGATTTGTAATGTTCGCTATAAATAAGTAAAATAAGCAGATAAAATTCCGAATTTTTTTTTTTTTTTAAAAAAAAATATTTATCGGAAAAATCCGGTCGGTTTCAAATATATTTTGTATACTGTTTTGGTAAATATTATAACATTAATAAATAAACATAAGCAGTTAGTATATTCACATGAACGATACATTAAAAAAAATTTTTTTTTTTTATCTACGTATTATTTACGTGATTTTATTAAATAAATTGAATTTTTTTTATACAATATGTATGATAAATATATTATGATGCTCGATCCTTCGATTTTTTATAATCGGGTATACCGGATGATATCGGATATTAAATACCGATATGAGGTTAAAGTTATTATCGAATTTGTTAATATATATATATATATATTTTTTAAGTAAACAAAACGAAATAAGAATTTAAATGAGAATAATCTTAAAATATTTGGAATATGCTACGCGAAATTTCCTTTTTTTCACAATAAAAAAAAAATTCTTATTTCAAAGCTAAAAAAGATTAAACCATTTAAATCGACTGTTTTTTTGTTTATAACACGAGAATTTCATAATATTCGGATTGAAAATCTTTTTATTATAAATTTTAAAGATAAGCATCATATTAAGATAACCCGGGTTCTTTAAAGAAAAAAAAAGTATTATTAGACCGCGTAGTTTAAGTTTATTCAATTGATTTATTGTTACACGCGTTTTTAAATCCTTATTTTTTTTTAAAAAAATAAATGAATATATGAATGGTCAAATGTTTTTACCAAATTCATCAATTTAATGTCGGTTTTCGTTATTTATTTGGTTAAAAAGGCTAAATAAATGAAACGTTCAGCTAATAAATAATAACAAATTAACGCGTTTTTTTATTCGGAATTCCGAGTTCGGAGATATCACCAATCTTAAATCAAACAATAACAAGTATAAAATCGTTCCTATTACGATTTGCCAAGGAATTTATAAAACATTGAAGCCATATGATTGTTTTTATGTAAACATTATTCCGTCTATTTTTCTATTATATCCTTATTTATATAATTAAGCAAAAATAAAATATATTGATTGACAAAAAGAAAAAAAAATCCACAAAATAATATGTACCAATTAGTGGAGGGCGCAGTTGATTAAGTAATCCTTCGGTTTATCCGAAGTAACCCGTATATATATATATATATATTTTTAATGAAACAAAAGAATGTCATTTTCCGATTTACGTCGTGTAAAGATAAATACATCATTATTATTAAAATGACGACCATTATAATTCAATTTTGTTAGAAATTTACCTTCGTATATTTAGGAAAAATTTTATATATTACACTACATTTTTTAATGTTTCAAATGATAGATACAAAAAAAGAAAAATATAATAAGGTCACAATGGATTTAAAGTGTAAAAAAAAAAAGGAATGCATTTTTGTGTATGGTGGCATTTTCTTACATTGGATTCTATGTAAAATTTACATAAAAGGTCTAGAATATGTTGTAAAACACATTATTAAACAGATGACAATAACTTTTAGTAATCGTATTATGCCAGATGATTGCAAATGGCGTATACAATATCCGAAATAACCTTTCCTTCTAGAAAAAGATACTTTCGCGGCGACGCGGTGAATGAACTTGAACTAAAAATATGCACAATGACTCACAGCTGATATAAACATTAATATGTTAAATGTGGCGAATATTTTTTCTAAAGTTACAATTCATTTATGTATGTCATATAATATTGTACACTAATTATTTGTGTATACCCCATGTATAATTACGAAAAAATTGACGCCTTTTTGCATAACGACTATTCTTTTATTGCAAAGGATATATCTCTTATTGGTTAACTTTTGTTCAACCTTTTTTAGTAATTTTAGTAAATTTGTGTATTTTTAAAATTTTNNTTTTTTTTTTTTTTGTTCATTCATTCCTAAAATATATATATATATATATATATTAGTTATTTAATCCCTGCATAATTTTTTTTAACACTGCTTCTTTATTTGACAGGGGTCATTATTAATAAGGGGGGATGGCACCATGAGCAATTCAAACAATTTATAGTATCATATCCTTTCTTTTTTTTTCTTTTTTTTTTATTAAGAAAGAAATCAATTTATAAATTGACATTTAACCTGAATTAATTTTGTTTTTATTGAAATTAATTAAACTCGCATTTTTGGTTGTACGCACGCGTAGCAATGAACAATGTACACCTCGTGTAACAATCTAAGAATAGTAGTGATAATTTGCATCTGTTTATCAAATTTAGAAAATTTTCTTTTTAACAATGCATCATTCGTCATATGTATCACTACAGGTCAAAAATTTTAAAGGTACAATGATCAATTAATAAAACACAAACTTATATTTGAACGAATATAACATTTAACATTCTTTTAATTGTTTTTATTATTGACGGATGAATTCCGAATTTGTCCATTCTAATAATAATTTATCCGTAATTTGAATAATTTTCCTGGAACATTCTTTATTTCACGAATTGTATTTTTGATAAAAATAAAAATTTATTGTTAAAAGAAGATCATTATTTATAATTTATAATGCATTAAACGAGATCATTTGAGACGCCAAAAATTCGGATCATCCCCAAAAAAACAAATTTATTTTTCAGTTCATTTTATTTGTTCTCATAAATCTATTTGTGGAATCTTGGTTCCAACCCGCTTACCAATGTATGATCAAGAAATTTATTTCACTTTAATGGATAAAATAATTTTCTTGGATTGTGCATTTGTTTGTTTCTTTTGATATAGTTTCACATTAAGTAATTCATAAAAGAAAAGCGTAAAAAATTATTTATGTGTCCTAATGTGGGATTAATACGTCGGTTCAAAAATTTGAATGAACACTGTTATAGAAAAACATGATTGGAGCTTATACATTGTTTAAAAAAAATTACGCCGGAAAAAACAATTGTCAATATAAAGTTTCGTATTCATATAAACACCAATCATATGCCAGAAATTCTTTCATGTTTTGATTTTCCTTTCATTGTGACGATCAATGATTTTAAGATTTGTGTTGCACTTTATTCTCTCTCTCATTTCTTTATTTTTATTTTTATTTATTNTTTTTTTTTTTCATTTCTTTATCTTTTTCATTTTCCTTTTTTTTAAAAAAAAAATAATAATAATAATAAAGTAAATAAATAAACTCATATTTCGTAAATTTGGTTGAAATTTATACGTTGAAAAGAAAGTATAGCTTGTTGGTATATCTCTGTCAGTCAAGGATATATTATCATGCCATATTAATAATTTTATGAAACATAATAATAAATATTGTATGATTTTTCATGCATTAATCTTACTGGTTAAATTTGAAGGAACCAAAAATGATTTGCCTATTAATGACAAGTGTCAAAAAAAAGGGTTTTTTTTTTAACAAAAAAAAATTATTAAATTTCGAACCAATATAATTAAAGCGAACTGCAGTTTATATCAATTGTATACATATAAAAGAATGTACATTTTTTTGTCAATTATATTGATCACACTCGAATCAAAATGTAACTTATTATTGTGAGTTGATCGGCATCGTGTAACTAAAATAAGCCACCCAATGAAATCCCAAACAATAGCCGATTTGAATAATATTAAATCATTCAAGGTAAGTAGTTTACAAATTTGAATTAGTTATTCTGATAATATTTAATATTTTTCGAGTTTAGAAAATTTTTATTTTCTAATAATAAGAATTTATATTAACAATAAATAATAATAAAAAAAAAAAAATATCTTTTTTCGAAAATCTTAATATTATTCGGAGTTTAAAAATCGTAACCTTGTAAGGAATAGCGCGAAAAGAGAATTCATTCTAGATTATATATGCAGGATCATTTCAGGAATTTATTTTACTTATTAGGAGCGAATATTTCGTGATACTAATATATATATATATATCCACAATATATTACAGAACTTGCATTTCGAAGATTTTTTTACATACGTAATGTTGTTGATTTTTTTTTTTTTTGGCGGTATATATAATCCCGAATGTCAAAATGTGAATAAAGGGCTCAATAATTTTATGCATGATTATTACAGGACAATTTTGAAAATGTGTGACGAAAAATGAATTTAATTTAATTTTTTTTATATATATACATCGTATAAAATAATAATATATTCGGAGCAACTTTGATTATTTTGAATTATAAATACATACCATGATCAATAACTTTTTTTTAAAATTTCTTATTAAATATAATTTTTTTTTTTTATATACGTTACGTCATACATTTCGGAACAGTAAACCTTTTATTTAATTTAACAAAAATAAAAAAAAAACATCACAAAAATTTATATAAATATATAATTAATATATTAATAAAAAAAAACCGGTTGTAGTCTTGTAAAAAAAAAAAAAAAAAAAAAAAAGATAACAAGTTTTTAATTCTGAACATATAAGGTTTCCTTATAATTTTTTTTTTTAACCAGTTGTTCAACAAGAACAAATTTCTTCAACTTTTTTTTTTTTTGTTCTTTTTTATTACTAAAAAAAAAAATTGTGTAAAGAAAAAAGGACGAAATATAAAGAAAATTAAAACGAAACAATTTAGACTCGTTCAACTCGTGTCTGTTTCGCTAAACGTAAATAATGTCCACGTCAATGAATCCTTCTGGTGGAAAAAGACTAGCTTCAACTGATACCCCAACACGAGATAAAAGATTAAAAACCATCGCGTGTGATAGATGTAGGCGACGCAAGGTTTGTTTTAAAAAAATCACGATTATTTACCTTTTATGGTTTCTTTTATATTTTGAACATAACATGAGACAAAGAAACATTTAAAAATTCTTTATGTACTTTATATGTATAAAGAATATATATATTTCTTCTTTCTTTTAAATTTTATTATCTAATAAAAAATTTTTCCTTGATCTATAAATAAATAAATCCTTTTAGGTCAAATGCGATGGTGACGGTTACAATCAAATACCATGTAAATATTGTGTATCTGTTAATTTGGATTGTACTTATGGTCAAAAAACGGCGCGCACTTCTGGTTCAAATAATCAGTCGTCATCTAAAGCTAATTCAACTTCAAGCAAAAATTCAAGATCAAAGAACACATCTATTGTGACTGATAATGCAGCGGTAACGTCTAGCACTTCTACTGCTTCTACAAACCGTCAACGAAAAAGTAGTTCTCATGCTATTTCTCATCAAAATATTAAACAAACTACAAAAAAGTCTCCATCTATTTCAACTTCAAATTTTTCTACGAATAAAAGAATTATTTTACAAGATTTACCTGACCCTGATAATAAGAAAAATGATATTGAGTACATCATCAAACTGTATACATCAATAACAATGCAAAATGAATATCAAGTACGACAACAACTTAAACATTATGTTCAAATTCCTCAAGTTGAAGAATCATCTTTTCCGCATCCACAAATTAAAACTTCTTTATTAGAAGATACTCATCTTACAGGACAGTTAGTTGATTTATATTTTAAGAATTTTCATCCTCTTTTACCTGTATTACATAAGGCTTATTTTATGGAAAGATTTCTTGATAAAAACAAATTAATGTCTCCACTCTTATTATGTGCTGTATGTGCTATTGGATCAAGTTATACTAATAATAATCATGCTGTTAAGAAAGATAGCAATAACCAATATACAGTTGGTATGGCTTTCTATAAATACGGTCAAGGTAATTATTAAATTTATTTTTATTAAATATTTAAAAATAAAAATGCGATTTAGGAGAAAAGAGGGGTGGGGGGGGACGGGAAGGAGAGAATTAACAAATCAAGGGGTAAAATTTATCAAAAGGGGTTTAGTCTGTATTATAATATATTATATACATATAATAAATAAAATAAAGTAAAATTAAAATAAATAAAAAAAATTTTTTTTCTCTAGATATGGTAAAAAATTATTTTGATCTTCCTAGTCTAAGTACTGCTACTGGACTCTTCCTTTTGGGCATATTTGATGCATTACGGAGTATAAGAAGTCGTATGTATGTTGGTATGGCAACAACATTAGCCGTTACCATGCGATATCATGAAAAAAATGCATTTTCGGAAACTTTATCAATCAATGAGAGAGAAGCAAGAAAAAGGGTAAATATTATTTAATTGTATTATTTAATCATATTGTTTCTATTGTTCAAAAAAAAAAAAAAAATTTTTTTTTTTTTTTTTTTTATAAGGCTTTGCTGTTTGTTTATATTGTACTAATTTCTTTTTCTTTTTTTAGTTATGGTGGGGCATTGCAATAGCAAACCAGTTACAATGCATCACGCTAAATAGGATGTTGGCGCTTCAAGATAATCATTGTAATATCGGATATCCGGATGAGAGTTGCGGTTATGTGGATGAAAACGAATTTAAAATTATAGAATATTTTAAAAGTTATTTGACAATCACTAAAATCATTTATGATGTATTGGAATTTAATTTAAGTGAAAATTGTGGATTTGATATGAATTCATTAGAAGATAGATTAAATACATGGAAATTACAATTACCTTCTTACTTAAACATTGAAGAAGCAAAATGTCTTGATACTACTTATAATGAAACGACAATCGAACATCTTCGTATTTATCTTTGCATCCTTTATAATTATGCATTAATTAGAATTCATCATCCAAATATTTCATCCCAGCTCAGTTTGGCAACTTGTACACGAGCGGCAAATAATATTACATCACTTATGAATGAAAATTTTGTTAACATGATTAATAGTAAACAATTTATCATTAATTGTGCATTATATGCAGGTTTCATTCATATATTTAACCTAAAGGATCAACAACATTTCAAGGAATCAAAAAGAAATATTGCCATGACAATTAAATTTTTCCAAAATATTCTTAACATTCCATCTTTACATCATATTCATTACAGTATTAAGAGTTCGATTGCACTTTTTGCGTCACAATTAAAAGGAATCCCAGACCTTGAGGATTATATTATGGATATTGTCACATCCGCATTTATTGTAATAACCGGAAATGTTGGAAATAATTCTTCTTCAAACGAAAGTCCTGTTTCACCAACACAACTTTCAAATTCAAATGAAGAGTCGAGGAATATTAATAATAACAATAATGTAAGCAATATAGTACACGATAATTCACCTATAAGTTTAGGTCTTAAAAAACTTAATCCAATTCAACAATCAGCTCAAAATTCACAACCTAGAAATAATTTACTTGCTACAACTGCTACTAGATCACCTCATTATAGTCCCTTATCACCAATAAATCACGGACCTTCTGGATTACAACAAACACAAATGAGTCAATCACCACAACAACAGCAAAATCAAATTTACACAACAACTCCGACACCATTAGATCCTCCGGTTACTTCAGCTAAAATTGATCCAACAAATCCTCCTTTAATGTCAGATATTAATTATTCTTCGACTCAATATATTCATCAACATTCTAATCAAACGAGACAACATGATAATAATAATTCAACATGGCAATCAAGTTATAATAATTATCAACAACAACAACAATGGTCATCGCATCAACAAAGTCATCTACATCCAATTCAAACTCAACCACATCAAAATGTTCAACAACAGAATACAATGTCTCCAACTGGAAATGAGACTCAAGCGATGATGGTTATAAATAGTCCAGTTACCACATCATCATCATTAAGAACCATATCTATGACGTCACCAAGTTCTTCATTACCACCACTTAACTTAACGAACACAAATACAACATTTACTTCATCGCAAATACAATTTCCTTACCAGAATCCTGCACTTCCATCAATGTCATTTCTACCATTTTCAGGTTCTCAACAACAACAGCAACAACCACATCATTCATCTCAGCCTTATTTGGCTTCTAATAACAGCACTAATCCTCCATCAACTATTGGAATTAGTGGAAATTTTGTTAATGGAAATGATATGTCAACAGGACTTGCACCCATGACAGGAATGATAGGAAATAGTGGAGGAGTTACAAATGGAATGATGTCAACATCCGAAAACTCGGTTTCCATGTTAATTGATAGTCAAGGTAGTTCCACAGGTGAATTGGATGCGCAGCAACAACATCAACATCATCATCAACAGCGGAGGTCATCGCAGCAAGCTCAATGGTGGTGAAAAATTATTCTTTTTCGATTATTAAATTATTTCGTTGAATAAATATAAATTCTGGCAAAATTATTTTCAACAAAGAGGGGAAAAAAAAAAATCACGTAAAATAAATAAAAATAAAAAACAGAGAGAATGAGATTGACAAATAAATCGTTATAAATCAATCACCAAAAAAAAAAAAATTTTTTGTTTTGTTTCATAACCAATAACAAAACAGAGATAATTAAGGTAAGTTATTTTTAATTATGGTATAGGCATTTTTAAGTTCAAACCAGGGATTATGAATTGATTTCTGGTTATTATCATGTTTTTATAATTTATGCTAATCATTTTAATCTATTTACAGGTTTGTTTGGTATTGCAAATAACGTGGAGTGTGTAAATTTTTTAGTGTTCAAAAAAACAAATTTAATTCTTGTGAATGAACACTTTTTTGGCGATTTCTGATATTCGCGGGAAAAAGGATCTGATTATTATTTAGTATTTGGTATTTTGCGGTATAACAGATCATTATTACGTTTAGTGTAATCCTTTATTTTATTTTTTTTTATTAATATACGTCATATAAATAATTTTTTTTATTATTATATAATTTTCTTTATAAATAATATATCAATCAGATAATCATATACAAACACAAACGCATTTGTTTTTCCGAAGATTTTCGTAAATAGCGGGAAAATTTTTTGTAACATTGTTTATTTTTTTTCTGTGAATGTGTTCATTCACAAATTTTATGATTTATTTTATTTTATTTTTTTTTTATTATACTTTTTTAATATTTTACTTTTATTTTACATATTTTTTATTATATCATTAATAGTATAATTTTTTCCTTTTTCTTTTTTTTTATGAATTTTTTTTTTTACAGTAAGGTTTTAATTTTCTCTATGGGTTTTCTTAAGTTTTATATACAGATTTCTAGATTTTTTTTCATTTTAAAAATCCTATGGCGTTTCATTCTATTTTTTTTTTTATATTTTTTTCTTTTATTAAGTTGTTTATTTTTGTATTATTTTTTTTTTTTTTCAGGGAAAAATAGTTTTAAACAAATTGACAAGTTTAGAAATTTTTTTTTTTTACTTCGGACATTTCTTTTTTTCATAAAAAAAATTTCAAGTTAGGGATTATAGGTTTAATTTTTTCTTTTTTTTTTTTTACAATTACAATAATTTGAAATAATAATTAATAATAAATACAAAAAATCCACAACCAACTTTTTTTCATTTCTTTCTCAAGAACCTCTCCTTTTTCCTTTTTTTTTTTTAAATTATTTTTCCCTAAATTTTCTTTAATTGTATAATATTTTATGAAAAATTTAATAAAGTTAAGGCATAAATAATATTCATACATTTTTTTTGCATAAATTATTAATGAGAATGATTAGATTCGCTTGTGATGCATTAGCAAATAGTACAAAATTAAAATCGGATTTGATGAACTTAATTGATCAAAAAAAAGTTTTTTTTTTCTTTTTCTCCTTTAAAATAATTAACACAAGTAAATGCAGAATGGACATTTTAGGACATTTCGCGACATGCATAATGCATATTTTAACGTATACAAAACTTAAAAGTAATATTAGGGTTTATATATAAAAAAAATTACATATGTAATCCAAAGTAAGGTTCGGGAAGTGCTACAAAGGAAAATATCCGATTATCCGATTATGCAGAAAATATTGCATCATGATTTAAACGGTTGCATATTCATTCAGTTTATAGAGATTATTACATTAATAATTACGCGATAAAATAATAATAATAATAATTAAGAAAGTTAAAGGATGCGTTTCATTAACTTAATCATCTTACGTTTTCGGATATCCAATTCGTGATCTATGTAAGATTCGAAGAATTATTAGTAAATAAATTACTATTAAAATGGAATTCAAAATATGTAATTTTAACAAAGATATCTTTCTCCAATCTATGCTTATTGGGGAGGGAAAAGACCTTTTCTATATTTTTTTCTAATTTAAAGAAAAAAATTCATCAAAATTGATCCTAAAGTTAACTAATTAATATAATATAATTATAAACATTGATTTTTTTTTATGTAGCATTTTTGACAAATGATACTAAACTTAGAATGCACGTGATAATCATGATATGAATATTTATTATTGTTTAGTGCTTTGGTTGCAGGTTTATCCAAAATTTCAATCGTATTCCAAATATTTATATATTTATTAACAATTGCATAACTCAACCCCAAAACCTGACTGGGTTAAATCACGTTTCAGATATAACCGATCGATTTGGACTTTGATCTTAGTAATAAATTTCCAATCCAGGGTAATACTTTAAAAAAAAAAAAATTTGAGCGCAAAAAAAAAAATTCTAAATCGAATCAAGATGGATCTGCAATCTTAATTTCGTACAGTAAATCTGAATTTACCGTATTTGATTAAAATATTTTCTTTATTTCCATAGTTTTTGAAAAGAAATTGTGAATTCATAAGTGAGTTTCATGAGATATTCAAAGTTTAAATCTTTTAAAAGAATTTTTAAGAAGTACAATATATATATATATGTATTTTTAAATTTACATTGTTTGATCGATAATATCTTATTTAGTAAAAATTAAAGTCCAACATTTTAATATCAGAATGAATTTCCCGCATTATTAAGCATTAACTCTTTGATTGGTGTAACATTTAAATATATGGAGCATCCCTTTTTTTTATATTATATTACGTATTTTAGAAATTTAACCAATCAAATACGTATAATTTTCCTCGTTATAACGAATCTACCAATCAAATTCTTCAAATTCTTCGAGATGCAAGATGCCAAACTCGTTACATCAAAGGCTGACTGTAACCGGATGACGTATATTCATTTTCAAAATTTTAAACACGGTACACGTGAGAGATTTTTAATAACAATCACACTTAATCATATCAAAGAGTTATCAAAGAGATCATATCAAAGAGCATACTGATTTCTTATCTCTATTTCCTTATATTTCATTCGTTCCTGTATAACAAATAAATTTGCACATGATAAAAAGATTAACAAGTAAATATGATTTTAATTTAAAAGTATTATTTATGTCCTATTAGAATGAAAGGACGATAAAAGTATTATGAGATTTCCTTGATAAAACAACGACTCAAAATTCTCTGAGTCAAACATCATGTAACAAAATACTAAATTTGTTAAATATTTCTTTTCCGTTTCTAACGGAGAAACAATCTTATTTTGTATTAATTCAATAATAAAAAGCATATATAATTGGTTCATGCATTTATTATGTAATGAATTATTATAATTATTTAATCAACATGTTATTAGGATCTTGAATATTTGAATTCAAATTCTGATTCAGGGGAATAAGACATTTTATTTATTTGAAATACCGTACAACATTTTAAATCGACGAAAATTCTCAACATTTTAATGTAATAATTACAGTCGATCGCAGAATTTGGTCTCATGCAGCACTAGAAAATTGGTTTTGCGAGTCAAAACAAATGCTTTAAATTCGGCATCACGATAAAATATATAATCTACATGGGGATTTTGTTTCTTCCTTTTTGGACCATTCAATGAATTAAGTGATTTTATTTGATTATTACATAATTCAATTAGATAATGTTACAAAAAATTTAAATATGTTTTAAGTTGTAAAACGAACATCTATTATCAACCCTTATGAAACAAAAAGGGTAGTAAAAAGGAGTTGGGAGCTGTTTGTTGATCATGTGCTCAAAAAAGTAATGACATAATTCTTTTCCTGGTAGTTGGGATGTAAAATGATAAAATGATCAAATCGTTTGATTTTCTTTAAATTTCCTTAAGGTTCTTATTAATAAATCAATACATCGATTTTTCTAAAAAATATATATTTATGATTTTCGGTAAAACTAATAGTCCATTCATTTATTCAAAAATAATTTAAACATGTACTAACGGAATTACTGTTATCCGATTATCCGATTGATTCACCAATGGATCAACAGGTATTTCATTGGCTCAAAAAGTTGAGGTAACGGATGATCCGCGGATTCGTTCTTTATGCTAAAACAAGACAAAAAGAGATAGAAACCCTATTATATGGTTATGAATTATGTCATAAGATTTTCATTTGTGATCTTCCCAAATATTTAAGGGATTATCATTTCTTTTCCTTCGCGTTTGTTTTTTTTAACATTTTAGACGAAGAAGGATTAATTAAAATTATTCGGTAGGTATGACATTATACTATGAGTAACTTTATAATGAAACATGCGATTAACATTCTATCAACCTATTAAAAAATTATGACTGTTACCATTAATACGCATTTAATATACATTGCTAAATATATCGACCAATCAAAAAAATGATTTCACTTGTATAATTCCGAAAATAAGCACCAACTTTGTTACAAAAATGGTTAACAGTTAATCTCAGGGTATAAATATCTTATTCAAAAAACTTTGGTGCTTATTTTCGGAAATTAATAGTGGGCGTTTTTCAAACAACAATAAGCTGCGCTTGTTTATTTATTTTTATTTATTTATATTTATTTATTTGTAAAAAAAAAAAAAAAAAAAAGCTTGAACAATATCACGTGAACATTACCTTTTGATGATTTTTGTAAAGAGGAAAATGAAACATAA
Source organism: Glomus cerebriforme (assembly GCA_003550305.1). NCBI lineage: Eukaryota > Fungi > Glomeromycota > Glomeromycetes > Glomerales > Glomeraceae > Glomus > Glomus cerebriforme. The sequence goes on along the minus strand of QKYT01000029.1, from coordinate 229,054 downwards.
AATATGTATGAATTTTATTAGAAAATGGCGTAAAATGTTGTGCATTATTAAATTGAAATTGTTTTTTGAACATCCAATCTTTGATCGACACAACTCATATTTACTGACCAGAGTTATAAAAATTTTACTTTTTTACTAGAGTATTGCCAAAGAGGAGATTTTCACTGGTTCCTATAAACCCGCGATAATTAGTAATTTCTCTTGTATATATTTATTTAGATTAATTTATTATTATTTATCTGAATGACAAAAAACTACTGGTGATATTTTCTTTTCTGAATTCAGTTTAATTAAATAATAAGTTTAGACCTATTAAATTCACCAAATCGGGAATTTCTGCATTCAAACCTTATTATTTGAATGAAGTTTTTGTGTACATGAAAAAAAAAAATAAAATAAAAAATAAAAAAAATAAAGTCGTACTCGTACTTTAGGAGTGCATTGTTTAAAATCTACAGTGTATTACATAATAAATTATAAAGTTTATTACTTCCATTGTAATTATTTAGTCAATTATAACTGGTTGAAAATGAATGTATTTATGAAATACCAATATCATGTATACATAAAAATGCTTTTGTAATAAGCAAGGATTTTGCGCAAGATTTAAAAATTTTTGATGACCAAGATTCTGGCGATTCTGCGGAATTATTTTCTTCATATCCTATATATATGAAAAAGAATATTCATTAAATCGATTTTATCCCGAGAATTTCCGAAAAAGGCCGATTTATTTATAAATTTGCGCGATTTATATATTTATATGGGTTTGAAATAATAGTCACCTGTTTTTTTTTTGGACAATCCTGTAGTTGAACGCAAATAAATTGTTAAAAAAAATTTATGCAGGGACTCAAAACCAATGATTATATAACATTTATTATTTAAAAATAATTTAAGTAATTTAGTGTATATAATTACTATATATATGTTATATTATGCAAAAGCTTTTTAATTAGAAATAAAATGAATGACGTACAACTATTGACCATTACATGGTTTCGTTTTATGAATATATATATATATATATATTTTTTAATTTTTGCGCGGGGAAATTACGGCTATTGATTTATTTACTTGAAAAAGAGAATAAGGAGAAAAGGGGGGGATTGGATGAAAATCGAACCGATTATACGGTAAAATAAACCGGTTTTAATTTTTTTAATTATTAATTAAATTTTATGATGCCATTTATAGTATCACTATACACACCGCAGGAATTTTTTTTCATTTAAAGAAGAAAAAAAAAAAAAAAGAGAAGGAAAATGGTAACCATTGAAATAAACACAATTTAAGCCTCTTAGATAAAACTTGTTCGAGCGAAGTACAACATATTTGTTTGGATTACATGATGAGGAAATACATTCTCTTTGTCACGTGCAATGGTTTGAAATAACTTAATATTCGGCGCGACTTTGAAAATTATATATATATATATATTTATATAGATTTATTTAAATTCCTATATTAGACATTTTTTTTTAAAAAAAAAATAAAAAGAACAATATCAAATAAATTTAATATTGTTTGTCGCGTGTCAGTTTTTTGCGCGTTATTGAAAAAACAGGAAGGTTTTATTTTAAGATCTTCGTATATTATTACTTTAAAGAAAATAATAAATAAATAATTTAATATGGCTGAGTTTTAAAATATCCTCATATAAAATATTTATATGCCATTATTGTATATAATGATATGATTTATTTATATATATTATGTAAGATTACTTCTCTTATTCTTTTTTAGAATAAAAGAACATAACGAAAATTATTTCTTCTTATTCTTTCTATTTTATAATAAGTTGTAAACACACGAATATATTAATGTTCGCGTAATATTTTAAATCATAAAAAGTTCATTCTATTTGTTCTCGATTCTAAATTGAATTCTTAACTGATTTTTTTTTGTTTATAACCCCAAGCGTATAAAATATTAATGAAAACAAACACAACAAAAAAAAATAACTAAATCAATAAGAAGATGATGACTTTTTTATATCAAAATTTCTAGAACGAATAAATTTTAACTGTACATTCAAGACGAGAAAAGTATTTTATTGAATTGAGTTAAGATGATATAAACAAAAAGGTAAGGTAAAACATAAAATTACTTCCATTTATGGACGAATTAAAAGAAAATCTTGTTTCAAGATGACTTTTTTATTCCTTTTTAAAACGCGTTAATTCTAAACCAATATTTTTCTTTTTAAAGCGAAAAATTCAAAGAACCAATCATTTTGAAATATTCTGAATATGGTAAAAAAAAAAAAAAAAGGAATAGTATTTTATTTGTCTCATTTTAATAAAAACAAGATTTAAACAAGATAATGTTTATTTAAACACAAAAAAAGAATTTCTTCTTGGAATGATTTCAGGTATCACGCCTCTTTTGTGCTTTTTTAACTCAGAGAAAGGGTTGATACTTTACACTCTTTAAATCTACTAAACCAATCGATTTAAGACAAGATTCTGATTTTCATCTGATTTTGTTTATAATTTAAACTTTTTTAGATTTTTTTACGCGTACTCAGAGATATTATGTCTTAGTGTTACAGGTATTACTTTGATGTATAAATCTGGTTAATTTTACAAAGTAAAAATTAACCCTATCGATAATTATTATTTTTTTTTCTTATCAGATATTTTGTTTTAGGTTAGTTAAAGTTACGCGTAAGTATCAAGCGATCTGGGAAAAAGATTATCTTTCATCATATATCAACCAAATTGGAACATTGGCTTATTTTTTAAAAAAATTAGTTTATTGTTATCAATTTATCAATATATATATATATTTGTTGGGGGAATGGTCTGGGAACAAGTCAGCCTATATATAAAACACGTGTTTTTATTATCATTTATTATTTTTAATCTCGTCACATGCTCGCGTTTTATGTGATTTGCATTTAATCCTTTATATTACGTAATATTCTAGTTGTTTTTTATTTTCTTCATTATAGAAAAGAACATATATATTAATAATTTTTATATGTAATTTTCAAATCTTTCATTTAATTTGGATATTTTGAATTTTTTTTTAACACAAAAATCGGGTCGGTAATACATTATTAATTATCGTCGCACACGTTTTCGTTTGGCACAGCAACACGCAAAAATGAAATTGTGCTCTTCTTCAATGAACTTTATAATAAAAATATTGGAACGAATTGCTTTACAGGTATGATAAATTTAATATAAATATTTGGATTAACAGAATTAATAAACTTTTTTCCGTAAGTTTAATTATTGAGTTAATAACTACTTTTAATTTTGTGTTTTATTTATAATTTATAGTCTTATACTAAAATGATTGCGTCAAAAAAAAAAAAAATCGATCATCAGATACTTTCTATATTAATAAATGTGTAATTATTAAATAAATATTATGAATATAACTTTAGAACGAGCTCATCGGATAAAATTTTCAAAGAGGGTGAAACCATGCATATTTCTTTATCCAAAACAATAAATTTTGGGGATAAACCAGAGTTAAACAATTGGATAATGATGGAATAAGTAACCCATAACTAGGTTGTATTATATTTAGCGTTAGGTCGAAAATCTTAACAAAAATTTTCTTAATTTTACCTAACATATTTTATTTCAAAGTATTTCTTTAATGCGACTGGTTGAATAATCAGATATTCAACGTTGTAGTGGACTGATTGATGGTTAAAAGTTTGTAAATGGCTGTTCCAAAAGTGGTATTTCTTATAATTTTTTGAAAATTATAGACATGAATAACCTTTTTATTATTAAAGTTTTATTAATAAACTTTCTTATCACCAAATAAAGTTCGTGTCCTCTCTCCATTTTTGAACGACAATTTAGAATGACCATTGTAACGTTGTATTAAATTGTATGTTACATTACATGTTATTTACATGTAAAATGTAACGTAACATAGAAAACCTTATCGTGGTGAAGTCAATTAGTTAAATTCTGTTTAACGTCATTCCCATATCTGTTATAGTCTGAACATTATAGAAAACAATTTTTGTCTCATTATTACAAAAATTAGGTTTATTTGCTGACCCCATTTTATTTGGTCTCAAAAACATCGAAATTAACAAACCTCCACCTTGTTTTTTTTAAGTAAGATTAACGATAAACGGAATTTTATGCTGTAATTACATTATTATTAATAAAAATTAAGTTACAATTGCTTTATCCTTCCAACAACTAGAGATTCGGTAGGGAGATTTGTTTATATACCTAAATTCTTTATCAAAATTCAGAAGTACTTATTCAATTTAAATTTAATTTTGGCCAGATTCAACCTATTTTTCTGAACCGTTATTATATAAATAAAAATATTACGGCCGTAAATTAAGTTAATATAGATCATATAATTACGATAGGTAAAAAGTAAAATATCCAATGTTTGTAGCCTTGTAGGTAAAAAAAAAAACCAACAATGAATGTTATAATATGAACATGACGAATAGACTAATTCTTCTATAGTCAAATATATATTCTAGTTGAAATATAACCTTTGTCATTAGCTAATGATGCACATAATTCCTAACATACTGTATATGGGGGTTTTCCGAAGTAATAATTTGTGCAAATTCATCAGTTGGGATATTACTTGATTTTCTTTTGTTACTTTTTTATTTTAAGCTATTTTCTGGTTTACTTACCAAACCATCCTACATTTATTATACTGGATAATACTTATACAGATTTTATTTTGATAGATTTAATCTAATTAGATTGAATTCAGATCATTAAGTTTTCAATATATTAGCAAATCTTTTAAAACTTAGTTTTTTTATTAAAATTTTAATTTTTTTAAAGTATTATTTAATTTATATTTCAGTTTTTTATTAATTATATATATATAATGGTATATCTTTATTATTTAACTAATTACCATATATTATAAACTATAGTACTTTTATGCATAATGAAAGATTTAAATATTAAATTATATGATAAGAATCTTTTTTTTTTTTATATTACTAAATATAAGAAGTTTTTATATTTTTTAAAGTTCTTTTCTTTTAGAATTTTAATAATGAAAATTAAAAAATTTAAAATTTTGCATTTATTAATCCAATTACAGTATTTAAAATTTTAATAATAGATATAAAGTATTATTTTTTGACTATAAAGTTAATTATATAAAAATTTTATTATATATTATTGTATATTTTATAGTATTGGAATTGATCCA
>QKYT01000029.1:197156-212830 GCA_003550305.1 Glomus cerebriforme | reverse complement strand
TCCATAGCGAATATATGAATATTCGAGAAGGAGAAAGAAGGTAATATCTCTTTCTTAAATTATTTATATATTAATTATTAAACTAATTTTATATATTTAATTTTTTCTTATATATTACAGATAATTTTTTATTTCAAGAAGTTTTAAAATTAATTTTTTTATATATTTGATTTATAATTTTTTTTGGTGTTTAAATCTTTTTTTTCTTGATTTTTTTTTTCTAATTCTAAAGAGATCACATTTACTGCATCTTGTGATAATTATNAAATATTTGCTTATGTCATATCTATATTTTTTATTTTCTTATATAAGAAATATGTAATTTTACATAAATTTAAAATAAATGAGCGAATTTCTACCTAATTTAAATTTTGGCATTAAGTTTATAATTTGATATCAATTTTAGATTTTGGTATGCATTTCAGATTTCAGCATCAATTTCAGATTTCGGCATACATTTTGGCATGCCGAAATGATTTCAGTTTTCAGTTTTGGAATTTCAGATTTCAGATTTTGGGTAAACTAATTTTGGGGTCAGCCTTAAATGTAGCTTAAAGATTCAAGATTATTTTGCATTTTAAATGATAAAAATTGGACTTGTTTTGAATGAACTACATGCATTTTTGTAATTTAAATATTTTTTGTATTTTTTTACTATATACTGAAATTGTGATAATTTGGATAATAAATTCTTATCATTTTATTATAAAATCTTTCAGACTTCTGATTTTTTTATATTTAATTTTGTATGTTATTATTNACAATATTTAAGCATTTTTAATTAAATTCAATTCACCAATATTTCAAAAACTTAATTTGATTTTATATTTTTTATTCTGAAGTAAATATTTATTGCTAAATTTTCAAAAAAATAGTAAAGTATTTATGATTATAAAAGATATCAAAATGTAGCCTCAGACTACAAGTTTGTTTTACAATTTACACAATATAGATTGGATTCATTTTGAATGTGTAATGTGCATTTTTATTACTTGAATGATTTTCCAGTTTTTTTTGTAATACACTGTAGAAATGTTAAAACTAAATCAAAATATTTTATTAGTTTTCTTATAATTCATATTTATATAGATAACGAAAATGATTACATTTAAGGAAACCTTGTAAATTGTAATGATAAGACTTATCCTTTCAAGTATCATACTGCTGCATAATAAGTTATATTTTATCTTGAAAAATAAAAAAGTATATTATTAATTTACTCTAGATTTGATAATTAAATAATTAAATGGTAGTATTTTATGTTGCAAAAAAATTTTTTATTAATAAAGTCAATATTAATTTTATTGTTTCAAAAAAAAAACTGTCCTTGAATTTGTACAGTATATTTACTTATTATGATAATTAAATTGTAAATTTATAATTTCATTTTAAAATGAAAAATAATATAAATAATATTTTGAATAGAATAAGAAAAATAGCATATTTTTAATAAAATAGAAGTAATTATTACTATATTACTGTATTATCAATTAGATCTTTATGATGTACTGTAACTATCTAAAGACATATTTTAAAAGTTCTATTGATTCTAGATTTAGTGTAAATTATATAAAAAGATATCATTTTAATTAACAAATTTTTTTATTTGTCTTATGTAAATAAATTCTTCACTAATCTTATAACGAATTGAGATGAAACCCAGAGAGTTCGATCGTTATATTGAGGGCAGACTCCATATGAATTGTTTCTGTTATAATCCCACCATTAGATGCTTATAGAGTAAACTTCGCCATATAATTTATATTCAATCTCTTTGATTATTTAACTAATATTCCAACTAAATAATCTGAAATGATAATATAATATACTTTATATAAAAATATTTGTTTTTATGATTTTACAGAAGGAAAATTTTGTAAAACAGTATTGTGTACGAAAGATTTTTTTGTCTAGCATCATTTTATTTGAAAAATCCACAAAAAATATAATTTTTTAACTGCGCCACGTATTCGGAGAAAATGTAATTTGACAAAAAATATGATCCAAAACGGTAAATATAAAAGATTCTTATCAACCATTTTTCTTATTCATAAAAGCGATTCTAATATAATCTAATATAAATTTATATACAATTATTGCCCGTACTGATATCACTATCTAACTTTGAATAAAATACCCTTCAAGAATTTGTGAATGTTTATATTTGAAAATATCATTAAATTTTTTTTGTTTTCATTTTTCAGGCAGTTAATATATAGCAAACATTCCTAGCTTTTTCAACACCTAATCCTCCATATCCATAAAATCTACATCATCAAAATCAATAACATCCGTTAATTCATCTTTTACTTTAGGAGAAGAAACATAAGGTGCGGCAGCCATATATTCTTCAAGTTCTTTGTCGAGATCATTTGCATCCATAACAATCTTTCTTTTCTTTGGTGATAACTTTGCTACTTTCCTTGCTACGGGGTCAAATTGAAGATTAGACGGTATGATATCTTTTACTCCTTGCATTTTATAAGGGTTCTCAATTTTTCTCTTTACATTAGAAAAGTCACCATGTTCCTCATGAATGATGGGAAGTTTATAATCAAGAAATTTTGATTTGATATGGTTGAATCGAGTTCTCTTGGTTTTCTTCTTCTTTCTGTTATTGATTTGTTCTTGATTCTGTATAGTGATTCTGCTTTGATTAAAAGACGAGGTTTTTGCAACAGCACCAATTCGACTGAAGACAGATCGACCTTCTATTTTATATATATTATTACAGAGTTTATAATAAATAAATTCGATCAAATATCTTATTTGAAATAATTTCATTTTAGAAGAGCATTACCAGATATTTGAGCATCATTCGTAACTGCGGGGATGGTCTTTTGGATTGCCGCCCTGTTTGATTTTCGATAAACCAGTTGGCATGGTCGATTTTTGATAGCAGAAAAACGTCTTTGCATCTTAATTAAGGTGAACCTATAAATTTAAAAAAAAACACCAAAAATTAAATTATCAATGTCGAAAAAAAATGCTTTTTATTTTAAAAAAAAAACTCACCTATCGCTAAGCGATATGGACTCTGCTCCTCGTTTTGGATGTCGATAACTGTATGGTTGGCGTTGCACAATTTTCTTCCCCATTAATTGAGAAACTGAAAAGTTCTTATCGTTTGTAAAAATTATCGTTCAAGTAATAGAAAACAAATTGGACCAGTAATCTGGGAAATAATCTTTTATTATTGATAAAACGTCACTTGATATTATGACAAATCATATGTAATAATAGTGAGCAATCGTAACAAATAGTACAAATGTCATTAAATATGTCATTTGAAAAGTATTTCTTTCACTTTATTTTCTACCTATTTAATAATTTAAGCTTATCCATTTACAGCTGCATCCTAGTTAATCGCCAAGAAACTAATTTTGCCGGGTTTTCTAAAAAGTTTTTTATATATTTCCTTCCTTTCCTTTCTAGATTCGAATTTTTTATAGAAATTTATTTATCAATTGTATAATGTGGACAAACGAGCAAATTCAAACTTTAATCGATGAGAGAAAATTTTTTGTATCTTCAAGATTTTCAAATCACTATAATAAGTACCCATGTTTATATTTTTGATACTTTTAAAAATGCGCGGTTCATCCTAAAATAATGGCACTATCTGACAAAACCACAAGCGAACAAAACAAATAATTCATTTGTCACATAATTTACATTCCAGCTGTTCAAATTCTTTAATATTTCGCTTTGTACATTAATAATCATTATCTTTTGTTTCTACGTATTAATATTAGTAATAAAAGGCACAGGCGCACAGCTATGATGGCTAAAAAATGGCTCGTTTAAAGAAAATAAGAACATCATTATTTATTGATAATCCTGTACAAAAACTATCAAGAGACCGTTTCAAATATTTTTAAAGTATACGACTAGAAGCCAACTTTATAGAATTTAATAATTCGCTTTAGAAATAAATAAATCATTTTAAAAATAAAAGGTTAATAATGTCCTATAAATAAACCACTAGTTTCTTATTTTGAAATAGTTAAACGAAAAGGCACAAAATTCAATTAGCCAAACAAATAGATTTCTGATCTGTGAAAAAATTCATACTATATTCACCACCTTCTCTTCCAATACCTAATTGAAAAAAATTATAAGTAAAATTAATTATTATGAATATGAATGATAATAAAAGTTCTTAAATATCGTACCGCTTTCCTTTACTCCCCCAAAAGGTACTTTTAAATCTCTAACCATCCAACAATTAACCCAAACATATCCAACTTCGATAGATTCTGCAACCCTACGTGCACGTCTTCCATTTTCACTCCAGACAGAACAACTTAAGCCATACCGACTATTATTAGCTAAATTGATGACCTCCTCTTCAGTTTCAAATGGATGTACAGTAACAACCTAAAGTATATATTAAATCCAATTTTTTTAAATTCTAACAGTTAATGAAATAATTTTATGGATCAAATCCGAAACTTACTGGTCCAAAAATTTCTTCCTGTGCAACTCGACAAGATGGTTTGATGCTAAATAACAAACAATCATAAGTTTTAATTTTACATTAAACTTCCATATCCCATTTTTACTCACTTTGTAATTACAGTAGGTTCAACAAAGTACCCATCATTAAATTCTCCGTCAAGCTGTTTCCTTTTTCCCCCACATTCAATAACGCCACCTTCTTGTTTCGCTAATTCAATATATTCAAGAACCTTTTCCATATGTTGTTTGCTAATCAATGCACCAACTTTAGTTTTAGGGTCTCTTGGATCTCCAACAACTAATTGACGTGCTTTTGGAACAAAAGCTTCAAGAAACTTATTATAAATTGACTTTTGGATCAATATTCGTGATCCACATAAACATATCTACAAGAATTTAAAAGTGGTGATTTAGTTATATTACCAATGTAATCTAAACTGAATTACCCATTACCTCTCCTTGGTTAGAAAATGCAGCACTTATGCTTGTATCAACTGCTTTTTCAAAATCGCAATCTTCAAATATAATATTAGCATTCTTTCCACCTATAAAAAAAGGTTTTTTTTTTAATTCATATATACTACACATAAAATTTAATTTTACAAAAATACCTAGTTCCAAGGAAACTTTCTTGAATAATGGAGCACAAGTTTCATTCAATTTTTTCCCAGTTACTGTGCCTGAAATTATTATAAATATCATTATTTCAATTTTGAAGTGATTAAATATTGAGTTATTTCAATTACCGCCAGTGAAGGAAATCAACGGTATTTTGGGATGAGCCACAATCGCCTGTCCAGCTTTTGGTCCTAATAAATAAAATTATATATATGAATCAGATTAACAAATTTACTTAAATATTCAAGCGTTACTTACCTTTACCAAATACTATATTGACTACACCCTCGGGCAAACCAGCTTGTTTAAAAACATCACAAAGCACTTTGATCAAATAAATAAAAACATTATTAACAACAGTAAATTAACATTAGATAAAAGATTCATGATTTAATTCCTTACTGTATGCAGTCACACTGGTAAATTCACTGGGTTTAGCTACACAAGTGCAACCAGCTATAAAAAGAATAAGTTATAATAACAAGATGTAATGATATAAAACAAATGATATAATAATATATTTTTTTTTACCTGCAATACAAGGAGCGATTTTCCAAGTTAAAAGATACAAAGGTCTGCAAATCAATTAAAATAAATTAAATAACAAACATATATATAATTAATTAGATTTAAAGGATACTTACAAATTCCACTGTTAACATAAATTATTAAAAATTATATAAATAAGTATAATAGATAATTTTATTTGCTTTGAGAATTATTTAAGTCAAACCTACTGGAGATATTAATCCAGCAATACCTAAAGGAGATCTTTGAACATAATTCAAAGCTATGTTATCCATAACAGTAGCTTTTTCTTCCATATGTAAAATATGACCAGCAAAATATCTAAAATTATATATTGACCTAGGAATATCAACATTCTTTGCAAATTCTAATGTTTTTCCTTGATCTTTAGATTCCGCTTTAGCGAATTCATCCAATTTTGATTCAAGTATATCGGCTATTTTATACATTATTTGAGCTCTTGTTGAACTAGGTGTCTTTGACCATGTTTGAAAAGCTTTTTGGGCTGCTTCGACTGCCAAATTAACTTCATGTTCTGAAGAATCTGGAATTTGTGCATAAACTTTTCCTGTTGAAGGATCATAACTGTCGATATAAGTTTCTTCAAGAGAAGAAAATTCTCCACCGATAAAATTTGATAATTTCAACATGAAAATGTTAAAGAAATTAAAGTTTTGAAATCGCATCAGCCTTATTTATTGAAGTAATCGGCATATAATTTGTTGATCTGGGAAATTCGTTACAAATCAACTCTTATTTTTATTTTTGAAAATTTTTAATAATGTGCGGAAGATATGTAGTATATTCGGCAAGTTTGACTTTTTTTCCTTAATAAATTTTAAAAATTTTAAAAATTATAATAAAAATTATAATAAAAATGATATAGAAACCGGAAACTTTGCTGCAAACTCTCGAAAAATCAAATCTAAAATTTACTAAATGGATTGATAAAGAAAAGTATCAGTCTTCGTAAGTTATGATTATTTATGATTCCTGATTTTAGGCAATTTTTTAATTTTATGATTTTAATAATTTAAATAGATATAACGTTGCTCCTTGTCATTTTCAACCGGTTGCTCGTGTCGATTATGATTCACACGAGACAATTCTTCATACAATGGTATTTATCATATTTGTTGTTAACGATTATATGTCTTTTTCTTAAAAAATCGCTTCAAAAATAAATCTTTTTTTATAATTTAGAGATGGGGATTAATTCCTTCTTGGACAAAGACAAATCCTGAATTTTCCAAATTGATTATCAATTGTCGTGATGATTCTTTATCAAATGGAAAATCCTTATTTAATTCTATGAAGAATAGAAAACGTTGTATCATAATTGCTGATGGGTATTACGTTTGTTATATAATAGAAATTTTAATTATTTTTTTAATTTAAGGATAAATGAATTAATTTTATTATTTAGATTTTATGAATGGCTAAAAAAAGGAAAACAAAGGATTCCTTATTTTATCAAAAGAAAAGATGGAAATTTATTTTTATTTGCTGGGTTATATGATTGTGTAAATTTTGAAGGTAAAAGAAATTTTATTTTTATTTTTTTTTTTTACTATATTATATTTATGCTAATTTATTCATTATAACAGATGAAGAAACTCCCCTTTATACTTATACCATCATTACTACATCAGCATCAACTTCGATTGAATTTTTACACGATAGAATGCCAGCAATTTTAGAAAATGGTTCAGAAGAATTGTCTACATGGTTAGATCCACGAACCCCCTGGTGTCCTGAATTAGCTGGGCTTCTAAAACCATTCACAGGTGAACTAGAATTGTAAGTACCGAATCAATATATTAATTACGAATCATATGAAAGTTAAATATTACATGTTTATTATTAGCTATCCTATCTCTGATGATGTTGGAAAAGTTAGCAATAATTCTCCAGATTTAATTACTCCTCTCGATTTAAAAAGATCAAAGAATAGTATTGCCAACTATTTCAAAAAGGGACAAGAGATAGAAGATGATGAAAACGATATGTCAATTGTTCCAGCAAAACATTCTCGTACATCAGATGATGAACCGATTTCTGATATGAAAACTAAACTTCAAAAAAGTGACCTTGACATTCCATCATCTTCCAAAACTTCTGTTAAAAAAGTTACAAGATCTCCTAAAAAATCATTAAAATCTACTCCAAAGAAACAAGCAACTAAGAAAAAGAAAGTAGATAATGTGAAGAAATCTGAAAAAATTACAAAATACTTTACCAATTCGCCTTAATACAAGATTAGGATATTTTTCCATATAATGAATTTATATTTTAAAACCCCAGAACATTAATGTTAATTTGAATTTTATATATACAATATTCTGCCAATTTAATCCCAATAATTATTTACTGTAATATACATTTTATTTTATAAACTAACTTTTAACATCAAAACAAAAAGTTCATTGGATAATAAATAAATTTATATTTTAATTTGAACGGAAAAATTCTTTAGCTCTATCTGTTGATATAAATTTCTAAATTATGAATTTCTGTGGATTCAATATTTTGGCCATGATTTTTTTTAAGGCATTTCACTTCTGGCATTTTCATTTCAGTTTCATGTATAGTTCAATTTAATAATATACCTAAAGAATAAACATGGTATCCATTTTTGAAAATTATATCATAAAATATCAGGGTATTAAAGCTTTGATATTTATTATTCACAGTACCAAAATCCAAAAACAATTCAATACATGCAGATGCATGCTATTACAAAAAATGAGCCAAATTGATATGCTATATTTTTTATTGGGAACTTTGAAATTCAAAGATTTATAATGATAAATAAAGATGCGAAGATTCTTTATTAAATGATTTTCCCTTCGAGAATAGTGGCTCGGGTGGCTTATACATAGATATTCTTTGTAAATTAATAGGAATATCAAATTCATTTTTATTCAATTACAAACATATCAGCTATGCTAATTTATATTTACATGCATATAAATCAGTTTGTGGCATGACATATATTATATCATAAGTATCATCTTAGCTTCTAATTAGTTCCTAACACTTTTCTGATACTATTATAATGCTTAGCTATTTCTTAAAATCACAAAATGATCAGCTAATCAGATTTCTGATTTTTTCTTTAGCCAGATAAACCTAACAAAATTTCAGAAAAATGATTACAAATAAAATTCATGTGTAAAAAAAAAAATATTATTTTTTTCTAATATTAGAGTTTAAACAAGCTCATTAAAATTATGCAGATAAAATAGCGCAGTACCTTTGGGATAATCTAACTAATTATTTTCTGTGATATTTGACAAAAAGTACAAATTATACATATTTAAAAAATAAAGCCTGATATAGGTAAATATACATGCTTTGAAATTCATATACAAGAAATACTATTTTTTTTGATGGTAGAGTCTAGACAAGCTCATTAAAACTGTATAGAAGAATAAATGAATAAATTATATAGTATAATACAGTATGTCAAGTGATAATTTATAATGCAGTACTTTACATATTTTACAAAATTATTTATTACATATTCCAAATGCATTACATATACTCATATATATTTACAAAATAAATAAAAATATAAGTCTGTGAGGCAAAACTTTATTAAGCTATTTTAGCTAAAATCTTTATCACCTAAAAATAATGGCTGAGGTTAGATAAGCTTGTCTGAGCTTGTCAAACCTTATGCATTAAAATTTCAGCCATTTGGTTTTATCTATAGTTAGATTTAAGATGAATGATGAAAAAATAGATTTAATTTAGGCTATTTTTTCTTTACCTATACTATTAAAAGCTTATATATCTTTTCAGATCTTTTTATCTTTTTTCATAAAACTTCATCAGAATATTTTGTAAAAATCACCTCTCTAACTTTTTTTTAACCAATACTTAAAATCTATCCTTACTATACTTAAGGTTTAATTTCTTGTATCATTTAAATACAGCTTTTTTAAAATTAAAATAACTAAAAATAAGACTTCAAAATGTTTCTTTATTTTTAGATTTAGCATAATCAATCCTTTCAAAAAGTTGCAAAAAGTTATTTATGTTTTTACTTACTCTTTAATGAGTTTTTTCAGCATACTCAAGACCTTCTTCCCATCAGCTTTTTTTGTTTTCTTATTAAAGAATTTTTTGGTAAATATATCTGACTTTTTAGAATATTTTTTCTATATATCATTCAGACCTAAAAATTTTAAATTGTCAATATCTATATTAGTTAATGGATATATAGGACACAGTTTTTGCAGATTATTAATACAGTTATATTATAATGAATGATATGCTTGTAGGTTAAATATATGAGTAGTTTTGAAGAAGCTTAAGAAAAGAATCAAAAAAAGCCTAGAAAAGGGAGCCATAAAAAAAAATCTTTAAAGCATTTAGCATATCTCAAAATACTTTTAATTTACTAAGTTGCTATATTTTCAATCTTTTTCATCTGTATAGTTGATAAAGATAAGATAAACATTTCATTCATCAAGTTGGATAAAAATGAAATTTTACTTGATTAAAAAGTTTTTTTAAAATCAAATAATAGCAAAACTTACATATTGAAAATAATACCTAAGGCATCAGCTTATTTTAAAATATCCAAATTCTTTTCACAATTGAGAGATGGACATGTATTTGAAGTACTAAGAAAAAGCTTTTTTCAATATAGAATCTATAAAAAAGGTATTTGTAAGTGAGATATGTAAATGCCTTAAGAGAGAATATTAAAATGTCATTGTTATATTTAGAATATGGATTTAGTTCTAAAAAATTAATATCTCTAACAGTTTTATCTTTAAGACTTTGAAGATATTACAGTCATCCCCCTATATAATCACACTCCTCAGGACTGAAAAAAAAAGGTGTGATTATAAAAAACCTATATGATGTGACTATAGAAGAGGTTTTTTTAATAATATTATTAGTAACTTGGGCCAAGCATAAATGTGCTTATAAGGGGGGTGTGACCAAACAGGGAGTGTGACTATAGAGGGGGACGACTGTATATCCAAGATTTTTAAGATTAATAAAAAAATATCTGTTAAATTCTAAAATACTGCTCTTTTCTTTACTGCTATAATTAACTATGCTATATTGAAAAGGTAATAATAGATTATTATTATTAGCCATATCATATAAGTAAAGTAATGTTTTATCTTTATACATTACTTTTGTATAAGTCTGATAGATCATATTGTCACAAATGTTTAAAATGAGTGATCTAAGTAGGTTTTCTGTTAAAATAGAAATATTATATTCTTCATATAGTCTATAATCTGAAATAGTATTGTTAGATTTAATTGATAAAAATCTGGCTCTTCACAAAGAATATTCTCTGAAAGGTATTTCAATATATATAATATAAGTATTTTTAGGACTTTGTTATATTTTGATCATACTTTGTAAATATCTTTACTTTATATGTTATCATACTATTGATTAGCTCATCCATATTGATATCCTCAGATATCAGGTTTTTGATTTTTATATTAGCTGAATTCTTTTAATTTTCATACTTTGCCTACTCATTACTTTCATATTTAAAAAAAATAACTATTTTACTAGTTAAAGCTAAAAATGGGATTTTTTTATATCATTTGTAAATTTTACAAGAAAAAACATTTCCTAAATTTTTACCTTTCCTTGATCTTTAATCTATAAAAGAAAAGTTATTATTTATTTTAACTAACTTCTATGAAAAAAAAAATATTCTTGAAGTCTTAATATCTTTTTTATTTTTTTTTTTGAGCATATGAAAAAAAAAGAACATTTCATTATTTTGTTAATCCTTTCTTACAAATCAATAAAGATGATTTTAAGATTAGTATATATATTTTCAAATCCAATATACAAAATATTGATTAACAAAAAAATATTTATATCTGAATATTGTTTTGTTAATATGATTATATTTTTCATAATATTTATGACATATATAAAAAATTTTTTATTATTATATTTTACAACTGCTTTTTTTTCTTTCTCTAAATTCAGCATTTCTTATCTCAAGCTCAATTTTTTCAAATAAACTTGAGTCCAATTATTTTAGCTATAAGTCTGACATTTTCTTTTATAAGTAAGTCAAACTTGAATTTCATTTTCAATAACACTTTTTATATAAATATCTAAAATAAATAATCAAATCTTAGAAAAAAAATGTGAAATATATTTATATAATACATTCTTATTTCTTTGGTAAAAATTTTTCTGATATCACACTATGCATTTTCTAAAGGCGATAATCAATCTTATATGATCACTATACTTTTGTCATAGGATTTTTATAAAATAAATATATATAAAATATAATCATAATACAATACCAGTACAAGTAAATAATAAATACTTTATTAATAATGATTATATTGTACTTTTTGATGAAACAAAAGAAAATATATTACAATTTAAAAAATTGATACAAATATTAATATCTTAATTTTTATTAGAATTAGAGAATTAGGATACAAATATATTATATTGTTTTATAACCAGTACATAATAATTGTAATCATTATAATTAATCTAATATATTCTTTTTATTGTCAAATTGCAAAGGTAATTTTTTTTATTGTTCAATTTATTAAAGATTGGTTATCTAAAAAATTGAGTTAAAATTTATTTTACTTTATATCTGAATATTTTTTCTTCACTCATAATATCAAAAAAATTTTCCATTAGAACTATATCAAAACTTACATTAGAAGTTACAATAACATATCTAAGTTTTTATTTTTTTGGTAATAGTTTTTCTTTAGAAAAGCTTGATTCTATATCCATTTCAAAGCTTTTTTATGTCATTAGTAAATGTTTAGATAATGCTTGATTCACTAAATTTTTCAATTTATTGTTTGCCAATGTAAGATTATATCATATCAATATTACAGATTCAGCTCTAGAAAGAGTAAGCCTCATGTTAATTTTTTCTTTAATCCAAAAAAAATACCAATCATCTATCAGATCAGTTAATATAGCCAAGACTGGATGCATTGATTTTAAATCTACAAAAATTAGTTTTTACTATAATTTGAAATATATATTTTTTATTGACAATCTTTTTTAACCCAAAGAAAACTTGGATATGTTTCTCTTGGGCTTAAGAAGTGATAGAATACCTATCCACTATAATCAAGTCTATTGTTTCAGAAAGTTTTATAGGTAAAATATTAGTATTTATATTAAGAAAACTATCATCACCAGTTGGATCATGAAGCCTGAATATTTGAAATGTATCAAGTTTGAGTATATTTGTGAGATAAAGTTTATACCTATCACTTTGTAATTGTTCTATAGCATCCATCCATTTGAAAGTATTAATTCTCTCATTACTTAAATCCAAATCAAGGTTTGGAAAATCTATTTCACATGTTGTTGCTTGGTAATCAAGACCAGTAAATTCTTGAATTTTTATCTAATATCTTTCAGTTATATTTGAAATGTATACTGAAGATTTTTCTCTCTTTATATCTTTAATATTCTTATCAATCCTATAAATATTCTGATTAAGTTTATCAATTTTAGTAATAATTACATCATCATCTCTCTTAGCTGAAAAGTAAAGATAAAAAATTAATAATAATAATTATTATTTAATTATTGCAATTTTATTCTTCAACTTAGTATTTAAAAAATAAGATTATTTTTCTACTTATCAGTAACAGACAAGGTAACAATAAATACATCAATAATAATATGAATATATTTATTAGCGTGTATAAAAAATTTCTCTTTAACATATAACGTAAGATCCTTTGCTTTTATATATTAACTTTTTCCTTCCATATAACTTTTCTTAAATTATTAATGGTCATATTTTTATTATATTTAATTCCAAATAAAGAAATTTTTGGATCTCCATGAATTAAATAGTAAAGTAATATGACATTATGATGCAAAAATACAGTTCAAGAAAAAGATTTTTTTTTTGGAGTTGAGACCATCATTTATTATTATACATGCTAATCATACAATAAAAATTATACATAAAATATCAAAATCAATATACAAATTATACTTTATAATATTACATAATAAATTTATATATTAAGTGATAAGTGTGAAGATTCTTCATGATACTTTATTAATATATGTGAGTAATAAAAAAACAAATACAAGATTACTGTACATGATAAAGTTTCTATATTACAATTGCAAATTTGAATTTATTGCTTAAAGAGTTATAGGCTTATAGTTAAGATAATATTCTATTTTATTTCTATACCATTTATTATGTAATCTGTAATTCTCATGTTTTCATCATAAATAGGATATGGCAAATCCTATAGTCATGTAAATATTAATTAAGATTAAAGAATTTTTGATCAATACATTCTTTAAATTTATATATCTTCTTAGGAATAATAATTTCTGGATTTTCATCATACTATATATCAAGAAAATAAATTCCATTAAGCTGGCATAGTATTCTTTTTTTTCAATCATAATTGACAAGTTTTTTGACATCTTTATACCAGCTAGTATTATGATACTGATGTTGTACTTCTTGCACTTCTAATATCATTTGATGATATCAGAAAAAAATATCAAGTTTTAATTTCCTATAAAAGATAGTCAATATTCAACTATAGATTTCTTTCTAAGCAATACTTGAACAATTAAAATACATTTCTTCTGAAATTTATAGTTTTTTTTGATTTTATTTTTTTTAAATTTATTTATATCTTATTCTAATTTCACAACTCTAGCTTTAAGTTCAGTATTTTCAGTAATAATATCTGTCCTAATTTTCTCTAGCTTTTTAATTCTATAATCTTAAACTCAACTTTTTTAAAATTATACCTAATATATTTCTTTCTAATTGCTTTTAGAAACTCAATATACATATTCTTAATATCAGTTTTCTTAGCCTTAGTCTTAACATTCTTACTAATCTTAAGCTTAATAATATTCTGTTTCAATACTTCAAACTCAAATAAATTAACTTTTCTAATTGACATAATTGATAATAATTTTTATATACAAAGGAATTATTTAATATTATATAGCAAATGTATAAAGACTTGCTTTATTAATACATATAAAAATAAATACAAATGCAAAACTTTGTCTATGATACATGAAGTTTTTATACTAATATTTAATCTTACAGTTTAAATACTAACTACCTGATATTTATGTAACTTCAAAATTTGTCCATATAATATTAATTTAAGATTTGTAATATGTGTATTATACCAAAGTTTGCTAAAGTAAAATGATAGTTTAATTGCTATTTATTAATCTATTCTCTTCACAAAAATATGATACATTCTATAACTTAGCTAAATAATATAAGACGTAGTTAAATCATAGCTCAGAACATACAATTGTTGATAATAACTTAGCTACTCTATAAAATAAAAATAATTTTTTTTATTAGAAATATTTTAATCATATAATTAATATTAAAAATAATATATATAACTTTCTATTTCATTATCATTTGTATCTCTAATTTGTTGTAAGTAATTATAAACTGCTTCTTTACTAAATGCACAAGAAATTTGTTTTATTAAATTTTTTGTATTTTTTTCAAATGCTTTATTATATAAGTTTCTAAAAATAATTTAAAAAAAATTAAATTAAGAATTTTAAAATTAATAAATAAATAAATTATCACTGGTCAAAAACTGATTTATCTTACAGATATCTTACAGATATCTTATAAATATCAGGTACCCAAAATGTGGAAAATCTGCTATACATCGGGTACCCAATATGTATACTATAGAATTAAAAAATACAATTTATTAATTATCTCGCTATCCAGTGATCATAAAAAGATGAAATATAGCTCATTNNATTCGCCTCACTGAGACGTATCAAATGGTACTAATTTCGCATTTTCTAGGTGTGATAGATGCTAAGATATTTGATAAATCATAAAAAAATAAATAAAAAATGCCAATTTGTCAAATATCTCGACATCTATCTCATCTAGAAATGCGAAATTAGTACCATTTGATACATCTCAGTGAGGCGAATTGAATGAGCTATATTTCATCTTTTTATGATTACTGGATAGCGAGATAATTAATAAATTGTATTTTTTAATTCTATAGTATACATATTAGGTACCC
>QKYT01000029.1:109134-195699 GCA_003550305.1 Glomus cerebriforme | reverse complement strand
GCAGAGGTTGTGCTTATACAGGGGGTGACTATAGAGGGAGACGACTGTATATATAATTTAATTAATACAAGCTAATAGAAATTTAAAAACTTACCAATTTTACGAACATAATTAATCAAATCAGAATTTTGATTGACACATAATGATAAATACCCATTACGTTTTATTCAAATGGATGCAAGATTTTGTATGACTTTTTTACTAAGTAACGCAACTTATTAATATTATTTAAGAAAACATGTATTTCTGCTAAAATTTCTTTATTAAAATATACTTTAATCAAATTTTCTATTAATTTAAAATTAATTAATACTTATTATTATTAATTATTTAATATCTTACCTGATAATATGGATCTTGAAGTTGTAGTATCATCTTGATTAATAGCTTGTTCAATTAGGATTTACAAATTGTTTTTAATTTCAGAAGATGTTCACTCTGGTGGAAGAGAAGGATGATTGTGAACTAATACAAATAAGTACAACAAAAGGGCATTCAGTAATATTATAACTATATGTGGTATATCTTAATTTTTTTAATAGAATTAATATTAAAAATTTTTTTTTTAAGTTAAAAATAAATGCAATCAAATTTGTAATCAAAATTATTGTTATTATCATATTAATTGTTTAATAATAAAATTTTTTTCTAAATTCTAAATAATTATTGCAAAATTAAAAATTTAATACATTACCATATTTTTTTCGTCTACAACTCCTTGGAATTATCATGCTGTATTGTACCTCTTTTTATATCTAAAATAATTAGTAACCAGTATTTTAACTTTTAAAAACAAGAAAATGTAAAAGATCAAGAATATTTACAAGTGTAGTACCAGAAAATAATTGTTGAAGTAATGAAATATCAATCTTTTCTAATTTAACATTAATAAATCGAAACCATTTTTTATTTAATTTATACTTATTACAACTAATAAAGTATTTTGTTATCTTAGTCTAATAATTGGTAATTTTTTCAATGTGAAGTCTTTCATCACAAAGTACATTATCTTTTTTGAAGGGACAAGAAGATTTTTTTGCAGCCAAAAATAATCTAATTAAAATTTTAAATAATTAGATAATTTAGATCATCAAAATAATATAATTAAAAATTAAAAAAATAAAACTAATGTGTATATCTTTACTTCTTTAGAATTTTTATTTTGCTATTGTATATAATGTTGAAATATTTTAGAGTCAAAATCAACATTACAATGCTCTTGATTGATAAATTTAGGATCAGAAAACTAGTAATATTTAATGTCTTGTCATTCTCTTTTATCCTTTTTAACAGAAACTTCTTTAAAGAATGGATATTTCTTGATATTTATAGAACCACCAGAACCATTAGTTGAATATTGGATATTTATTAAAAATAAAAAAAATAGAATTTTAATTAACAAACATTTGCTATTATCAAATCAAATTTAACATATACAGTATTTACTAACATCTGAAAATATGTCCATATAGTTTTTCTAACCAGTTACATTATATATTGTTACAATTCCATCTGGAGAGATTTCTGGATATTTCACAGAAACTATTGGGTGTATTACTTTTTGAACTTGTAATTTAAAAGTAAAAAAAGCAAATGTTTCTTCATTTTCTTTACTTTTGCCTTCATTATTGTTATCTTTACTTTATTTAAATTCTATTTGTTAGATTTAACAAAAAAAATATTTAAATTATATATAATTTACCTTATTATTATTTTTAACAAAATCTTCTGCAGCATATTTATCTATATCTAAAAAATTATTAATAGAAGATATTATTAATTATAAAGATAGTAAAAG
Source organism: Glomus cerebriforme (assembly GCA_003550305.1). Lineage (NCBI taxonomy): Eukaryota > Fungi > Glomeromycota > Glomeromycetes > Glomerales > Glomeraceae > Glomus > Glomus cerebriforme. The sequence goes on along the minus strand of QKYT01000029.1, from coordinate 193,901 downwards.
AGTAAAAAAAAGAAGTATATAATATGTAAAATTAAAAAAAATTAAATTTACATGATACATCAAACTTAAAATTATAGAATTAGAGATGTAAAATATTATTTATGATATTATTTACTATATTATTTATAAAAATGAAAAGTTCTAAATTGAAGGTTGTACAGTATTGTTATATTATTATATATTTATACAGTATATGTATGTATAAATGGATGTATGTTATATTACATAACTATCAAAATCAGCATATAGTGCATATAGTGTACATCACTATATACTATGTACATAGGTTTTTATACATAATATCTTTTTTATATAATCTTTTATAAATATCTAAATTTATAAATAGCATAAATGTATATAGATTACTACTATATTGATTAATAAATGTAAAAGTAAATATTAAAGAAAATGGTAAAGTTATGTTAATTTTACAAAACATCTGGTTATACAAAAATAATATAGATATCATTTATAGACAGGTAATATATTGTACTATTAAAATGTGAAACATGTTAAAATTATATTAGTAATATATAATCAGTTACACCAAACTATGAAAAAATTTAGATATAAAAATTTTGGCAATTATGGCAGTTTTAGCAGTTTTAGTAGATTAAACAATTTTAGCATTTTAACATCTTGGCAGTTTTAGCATTATATAAGAGTTTTGACTTTTAACATTAAGCCAAATAATTTTTGGTTAGCAACCTTAAGTATACTATTATTTATTTATAATAAATTATTATATATATCTAAATTTTTAATGAATTTTTTAAGTTTTAATACAAATCTTATTTTTATTTTAAATTTCTATTTTAAAAATAAATTATTCATAATTTTTTTTGGATATTGCTAAACATCACCTGGATGATCATCATCTTTACCAGCATTAGAATGGAATTTGAGGCAAAATTAAGAATACAAATGTAACTCCGCCCAAAATGCTATCCTAATGCTGATAAAGATGATGATCGCCCAGGCGATGTTTAGTAATTTTCATTTTTTTTTTATAAAATTTTTTAAAAAAGATTTTTGTTAAAAAAATATATTTTATAATTTTTTTTATTTTATTATTTTAATATTTTATTTCTAAATTACTTCTTAAGAAAAATTTGAGTTTCTTAATATATAATAACTGTATAATAATCATTAAGTTACAATTAAGCTATTACTATTAGATATAGTAATAATTATATACTGTAGTTAATATACTATTACTTTACAATTACTGTATATTAAGAAAAACATGTTTTCCAAAGTTCAACTAATATTAGAAATATGATATCTAATAAATAAAAAATTTATTTTGAAATTTTTCATTTTAAACCTGATTGTTAAAGCCAAAAAATTACATTATATACAAATCTAAAATTCAAATTTCAATTATACTGTACATTTAATTTTGAATAAAGAATAATGCCATAAAATATTTTAAAAATGAGGATTCAAGCATTAATATTTCAATAAAGATATGATATGTGTATTCAGTATTTTATTTTAAATAAAAATTAATTATAAAATTAATAATTAATAAAACTAATTATAAATTATATATGATTTAATAATGTACAGTATCTGGTACATTTAATTTCATTAATATAAAAAAAAATAAAAACAAAATATTAAAATAAAACAAATAAAACAACTATAATGCAGGTCAGAACTATAAAACTGGCCAGCATTACATTTGGGTCATGATGAAATTTGCTAAACATTACGGTAAGCTACATATACACCTAGTAACGCTAGGTACTGTACAAGAATCCTGAAAAGAGGGAACCAAGAAGCTGACTGGAAGCTAACATCAACTTCTGACCTTAATCATAGTCATTATCTAAAATATCAAAGGAAGCCACGCAATATGGTGATGATTTATTAGCAACTGATTATCATCAATCCTTGGGAGAGGGTAAGTTCTTTATGATGATTTGTTAGAATGTTTCACTTTTAATATAAAATCTCATGCGATGATTACCGAGAATATTGTGGGTAATATTTTATTTACTCGTATAATATATCCCAATTTTCACTTTAACTATATATGCGATTATGTGGAGAGTGCTTATCTAAAAAATAACAAAAAATTGAAATGTGTATAATGTGTATTTTCTTGCATGATAAATAATATAAACAATATAACACATCATACTGTTGGATGAAAGAGGAATTTTTATTTATTTTTAAAAATATATACATGAAAAATAAAGAAAACCTATAAAACAAAATTCTACAAATTTGTCCAATAAAAATAAATATGGTAAATCAATAAATAAGAAATAAATAATAAAACTCGTTTTTTTTTTTTTTTTTTTTACAGAAATTTTTAAAATATATTTAATATTTACAACCTGAAATAAAATTCATATGACAATGTCAAAATCCTTCTTTCGTATTCTTCTTTTTATATCTCTCCTTCTCTTAGTCTTTCTAGATCAACAACAAAAAGATTTTTTTGTAATTCTTCCGTCATTTCTCTAGTAATTCTTTTATTAACTAAACCAGATTCCCAAGATAAATTAAGATACAAAAATTTTATAGTTAATTTATCTTTAACATAATCAATAATTTCCGTAAGAAATCCAGTATCAATAGCTGTATTAGGGAATAAAGTTAATTCTTCTAAAGGAACTCCACAAGCATTCAAGAATAATCCCAAATGACGTAAAGAAAATTCTTGTTCTATATCCAAATGACGTAACGTATTTGGTAATACTGATGGCATAACAGATAAAAGATTATTTATATCACCTGGAGTTGTTGAAGAAATTCTTAAATAACTTAATAAACGTAATCCTCCAATAATTTTTAAATGTTGTGAAAAATCCAATTGAGGAGTTTCTGATATATCTAAATAAAGATGAGTTATACGCGTTCCAGATCTTAATATTGAACTAACAATTTCAGGAGTTACGATATTTAATGATAAACTCTTTAAAGCACTTCCACCCATTCTAATTACTTGAGCAGATAATTTTGGAGATTGATTTAATAATTTCAATGAACGAAGACTAAAAGAAGCACCTTTAGCAACTGTTGTTGATTCATCAGGAACTTGATGAGTTGGAAGATAAGATACTATATCAAGAGATCTCAATTTTGAACATTTTCCAAGAAGATCTAAAGATTCCCAATGATATTTAATTCTTGAAAATTTTACACAAGTGAGAGATTCAGTTTGACTTTCTAATGCAGATAAGATAGAAGATACTCGATTATAAGTTCCAATAAGTTCAAAAGTATTCATACTTTGTTGTGCTCTAATAATAGTAGCTAAATTTTCAGCTTCAACATTATTATCAACATCAAATTCAATAATCAAATTACGTATTCCAGTACAAATTTGAGGTAATTTTTTAATAAGATTTGACATATTAGGAGCAAAATTTGTCCAATGAATTCTTAAACTAATTAAATTATTAAAACATTGACCTCTTGTAAATAAAGTAACATTTGAAATATCATCATAAGAATCTAATACTAAAGAATCTAAACGAGACATTCTTGTAAATAAATTACAAAGTGCTTTCATTATTGTAATTTGACGATTTGGATTTACTTCAGGTCTTAATGGTTTAATCTTTTTACTAAATTCTTTACTACCTAAATTTCTATAACATCTTCTAACTGCCAAACGAAGTAAAGGATAATTTAATTCTTTTAAATAAACTGCATATTCAAATAAAGGACTTTTTAATTCCAAATGTTCCGAATGTAATTCTTCTTCAGAAAATAATATCGCTTTTTCTTCCTCATCAAAACAAGATACATAAGTTTCTATGAGACTTTTTGATGAACGTTCTTTATATACAAGAGGTTTTGGTCTTGCCCATAAGATTGGTACGATTTTTCTACACCAAGCTCTATTAACGAATAAACATGAAAATAATGTAGATTGATCATGTATGTGTTTAAATATATCATCAATTGTTTCTGAAGGTAATGATGGAAGATTATATTTATTTAACTTTTTCGGCATTATGATTGTTTATTATATTTTTGCATTTCAAAAAAATGTAGTTTTTTTTTTTTCTTTTTTTTTTTCGAAGGAANAAAAAAAAAAAGATCCATTGTTTTAAATCATTGTTTAAATAGTTAGATATGTTGTGACCAGATAATTGTTCGGAATCGGACTCCGTACGATTTCTCACGCCATAAATATTATAAACCCCTTCATTGGTTAATATAACTGCATGGTTGATCTTTTCGACGAAAAATGTTATTTGAACTTTGAGAAATTTATCTTTAATCCATGTAAAAAATGTTGTGCTTGAGAGACGAATGTTTATCACAGAATAACATATCATTTGATTTTCAGGATGACAAACATAATTTATTGGTTCCATTCAAAGAAACACATGTTCTTACTTTTTTTTTTAAAAAAAAATTCAATACTTACAGAACAAAAATACTCTCAGATTTTCAGCACTCGCAAGTAAATGCATGTGTGTTATATGTGTTATAACGATTGCATTACTTTTTTTTTTTTCATTCCATCGTTAAATCTCTGATGGTCGAAAAAAAAAAAAATAATATGTACATAAATATATATATTTTTTTATTTAACCTGAAAGGGATGCATGCATAAAACAAACAATCATTGTTTTTTGCTTCCGCATATCCGGCATATTTACTGTAGTCTAGACAAACAATCACTGTACAGTAGTTAATTGTAAAACAATTTTTTACTAAAATTACGACATTCAATTAATAATGCCATTCATGTGATGGCTTTTTTTTTCACGAGTATAAATGTTAATATAATGAATGATATTACGAATACATTAAAATTGTATTATGAATCCGTAATTAAAAATCACGTAATTTGTTAAAAAGGAAAAGTTATTTATACTAATAAATAATTTAATAATGATTTATCTATGTCGAATAGGTTCCCGTATATTAAATGTACTGTACATATAGGCAGTACTTGCTTCATTATAAATATATATGTGTAGGTAACTCAATTATGAATAGTACGATATAATATATATGTCTACGTGGTCATGATAAACTAGCAGATAATGGGTTAATGGATTGTAACTTTTAAAATTTTTTGAGATTGTTAAATTTGCTGTTATTTGGAACTACTATCATGGTTTAAATGAGATAAATGATATTAATTTAAATTATTTGGTGGAAGTAATTATTTGGTGGAAGTAATCTCATAGACACGGGAAACCATGGGATAACCATTCCCTATTTATATAAATATTAATATAGATTATTAGAAATTACTGAATTAAATTAAAGTTCCTTTCTATTTTATATTTGGTCAAAACTTTAAGGATTTTTTTTTTTCAATAAATACAAGAAGAGAAGCAACATGATTTAAAATGGTTCATTGGCGTTTAATGTCACATACTGCATAATTTATTTCTATTCTTCTTAAGCGAGAATAATCCAGGCGCATCTGCAGCTGATCTCAAATCATTTTCATAAGATACTTATAAACAATTAAATAATCCTTATCAGCTTATAAAAAAAAAAGATATGCGAGCACAATTTATGCACGAAAAGAAGTATCATGATTTTATGGTAATATTTTTTAGGCAGTTTTTTGATCGTGTATTGACGCGTGATTATCATCAATCACAACATAGTAATGATATTACTGGGGGAACGATCAAAACTTACGATATTTATGACAATTAATTTAAAAATTTTTTTTCTATTGGTCAAGGTCAAAATTAATAAATTTTTGGGATGATTTTATTAAAATTTGATCCCAACATTTCAAAAGTGTAATAAAGAAAGAAGATACAGTCAACTCTTTATGAATGTACGGTACTCCCATTGGAATCATAGGCAATCATGCATTTAAAGAGGGTGTGCATTTATAAAGAGTAAATTATTAATTAGAGATCATATGAGCTTGAGAGCGAGATAAATACCTGTTAGCGTCAGAATTTTTTATTCAATAAATCACGTGATATGATATAATTTTGCTTGAATTACAAAATTTCAAATTTAGGCCGTAATTTTTTATCGTCCTTAATTTGTAGGTTGTGACGTATCACTATTTCTTTTTTTTTTTTATGTTGGTACCATCAAATTTTCCAACTTAGAACAAACAATCTTTTTTATGTTGGTACCATTAAATTTTCCAACAACCTTTTTATTATAATATAATATTAAACCACTGCGGACAAACAACGCCATTGCATTTAAAATATTTTCGCGAAAAAAAAAAAATTAAGCATAATTTTTAATTAATAAACTTTAATAAAAAAAAAAAACATAATGATTTTTTCTTTAAGGTTTAAACGAATTAAACCTTTTTATTTTTTTTTTCTTTCATCAGTAAACAAATATGCAAAAATTGAAAAAACGTGGCAAGAAAAAAATGTTCTTGGAGAAAAAAAAAAATTAATAATAATAATAAAATTACCAAAAAAAAATTTTTGTTTATACTGTCTGTATATGTGGTATATGTGGTGATATCATTTTATTAATTTCCAAAACTCGACTAGAAACAAGTTTTTTTTTTTGTTGAGGCTTAGATAAAATATTTACAAATTTTATTGTAATCACTTTGAAATACGCACTAAACCTTATTTTGTAAATGTTTAAAAAAAAACTAAAATAAACTAGTTAAAAATTTATTAATAGTAAAGAATTTAGGAATTTAAGAAGTCAATAATAATAAAGAAAATTAGCCCCAAAAAATGTACATCAATTGATCATGTATTTTTTTTTTCAAAGTAAAAAAGAAAATATTGACACATTTCAAAATTTATTATTTATTATTATTATATTATTATAATATTTTAAGTGTAAATAACGAAAGAAAGGAGTTTCCGTTTATTATTATTTTTTTTTTTTTTTGGAAAGAAAAGAGGAACCCCTCACTTTTAACTTAAAATTCAGGTATACTAACTTGTAGTTTGTATGGGCGGGTTAAGGAAAATTAGAAATTGAACAATACATTTACATTGTTATGTTTACACTAACCTGTTTTTGAAAATGTTATAAAAAGTTTCTGTATTACGTAAGAGAGATCGATCAAGAAATATGGAATGTCCCACAATTTTTTTATGCTCCAGAATATTATTTACGTTTCGAAAAAATTGAGATATCTGTGTTATTTGTGTCATAATGTATGATTATCCTCGTATAAACAAAATTGATTTTTTTTTTTGATAAGAAGGTTACGCCAATAATCGAATTGTCAAAAAATCCTGGAAAAAAAAATCAAATTCTTTTGTGATACGATTAAAAAAATTATTCCTACTTCCAACCCCCAAAATTTGTTCCTTCGAATTTGTTCATTCCTTATTCGCCCCCTCATTTACCCCCGTTATTCACCGATCGAATGAGAATATATTGCCACATTAGGAATGCTTAGAGAAAATAAAAAACATCATCATATCATAAAAATATTATGACAACATGACAATTTATTTGTGTTACCAGAAAGAACAAGAACAAAAACAAAAAAAAACTCCCCCATTCCGAAATAAAGAGATTGGTTAACTTTAAAACCAACCGGATTTAAAGCTTGTTCATTGTTTAGATGACACAAATTGTTTTTTCCAAATGAATATAAAGTAAAAATTCTTTCCGAACTCCTTTGGCTCAGCTCATATCAAAGTTTGATTAAATCCCGGTAAATCATGGGTAAATTCGGTACTTTATCTTTGGTCATAAGATTTTAATGTTTAATATTGACTTAAAAAATTTCCCGGTTTCTTTTTTTATATATACTTAAATATACTTAAACAATGAAATGAAAAAAATATGTATTTTTTTTCCCTTGTTAAACAATTTTGGTATCCTATTTTAACCTTTTGAAAGCGGGTATTACCGAAATTGTAACCTATTTGTTATACAATTATATGTAAATTAACTTGTCAAATTTTTTTTACTATACTATTCGTTGAGTTACCAAAACAAAACCTTATGGTATGTATGGATCGGCTGCGGAAAGGATATGTCCGCTATACCATGATGTTTATTTATTTCTTCATTATTATTAATTTATTAATCATCTCTCAAAGACCCTTTTCAAAAAAAAAAAAACGCATGTTTATTTTTAATGTTGTATCTGTTGTATCTAGAACGAGCCATGATCTTCTACTATAAGCCTCGGATCCTTTTTTTTTTTAACCAAATTTAGATTACAATGATTTTTTTTTTATTTTTTATTTTTTGGTTAGGAAATATTATTAAAAAAAAATCGCCTTATTTTTAACGCCATGATTTTCAAAGGCTAAAATTAAAAATTTTTTTTTATGATTATAACGTCATTCTTGCTGCACATTTACTATCTTCCATCCGAATAAGGAACTTTATTTCGGTTTTAGTGTTATTCAATCAATTTAAAAATTTTTATAATGGTAAAGACCACGGTCTATTTTCCTTTAGGTCGTAGTAAAATAAAATTGATATGGTTGATATAGATATGGTTTACTTCATTGTCATTTTAAAAATATTCATTTTTGGACAGTTTTTTTTGTTTGAGAAAAAAAGTACGGTCATGACCTTTTAGTATTCAAAGATCATTTTTTTTATATTAATACTTTTAATTTTTTTTTTTTTGTTGAATATTAGCTAATTAAGAAAAAAAAATGATAAATATATAATAAAATGAAAATATATATATAAAAAAAAATGTAAAGATAAAAATTGTAAAGAAAAAATAAAGAATAAAATGTAAATAAAAGAAAAAAAACTAGCTATTAACAAATCATTCAAAAGAGCAGGGGAAAAAAAAAAATAAAAATAATAATAATTAAAAGCAAAAGGACTATTATTTATTTATTATCCCAAACATCAAAAAATCTTTTTCAAATTGTGGCGAAAAAAAAAGAAAACCACTTAAAAGCCGTGGTCGCAAAAAAAAATAAGGAACCAAAAGAAACCCAACTAAATATAATAATAATATATATAAAAAAAAAATTAAAGGTCTATTTTCTCGAACTAATGATTCGAAACTTGTCACGTAACATTGTTTTCTCTATTGTAAAAGCTAAAAGATATAATATATCGTTAAAGAGGACTAAATTTTAACTAAATTATAAGAACTACAAGAATATATATATATAATATAATAGAACAAATAATATATATAAGATCACTAAAATATAATAAGAACGTTTCAACAAAGAACGAAATATAAAGGAAATAAAAAAAAAGGAAATAAATAGTAAATGAATAAAAGAAATATAAAAGAGAAATAAACGCATAATAATAAATCTTAATTTTGTTTGTCATATTCAGATTTCAGATTTTGCCAAAATATTATTAAACATAAAAAAAAAACTTAAATTGTCTTAATTAAAAAAAACATAGTTTAAAAAGAAAACGAAGTTTTCGTGTAAAGTCCATAATTTTTGTCCTATAAAGGGTACAACATAAATTATTTCCTTTACTTCGTTTCTTTGCGAATAATTCAGATGTAGTTCGTTTTGCCTTTTTGCCAATTATAAAAATACGAGAATGAAACGGTGAATTGGAACGATATCGAATCATCGTTCTGAGAATTTTTTAAGTTGGTTTGCGACTGGCGGCGGGATATAAGGATATATATCCCTTTCGATACGCCACGTAATCGTTAAAAGATATGATTGAATAAGAGAATATGCGAATGTGAAAATTTTTTTTTTTTTAAAGGGGAAAAATTAAAAATTTACAACTCAGGAGACCTTTCATCACCCTTTAAACGATAAAAGGTCAGAAAGGACCTGCCTGCGGATTATCTAAAAGAATATAAAGTCTAATGAAATATGAAAGATAATATATATAGAGAAAAAAAAAATATGTGAAAATATTTATAGTGTGAAAAAAAGTTCTGACAGAATAATACTTTTGATAAAAAATACTTTTTTTTTTTTTTAAAAAAAAAAGACTATCCCTTATGCATTAAGATATTAATGAAAAAGGCGGGAAGGGATGTCAAAAATCACTACTTATTCATAATAAACACCAGAATCTTCAGGTCGATGAACCAAAATTGGTTCATCATCTATAGGAGAAGGTGGACGAGAGACCAACTTGTATTTGGCTTGACCTTCTTTTGTAACACCAGTTCTTTCAGCCAAAAGAACGATATCATTACACTCAAGAGTATAAAGATTTCGAACTGAGTGACGTTTTGGATTTGTTGTTGGTGATGACATTACTGTTAAGGATTTTCGAAGGGATGGTTGTTTTTTAAGAGTGATTGATTTTTGACATGCTGGACTTTCCCGAAGGAGTTGACGATCCCCGGTAGCTAGACGAAAATGTCCAAGCCCATGAATTCTGGTTTCAAGTTCTCGAAGACGTTCCATGTTGTCATGAGTATGTTTTTGTTCTTCAACATCTGAAAGGACTTCATCAAGTTTGGTTTTAAGTGAAACTGTATTTTCATAATCAAAACCTTCCTTATCAGTTCCTTTAAGTAAATTTGTGATAAGAAGTGGATATTTAAGAAGACGTTGAAATGGTTTAAGAAGGTAAGTGGTCAAGGGCATATTTCTACAATATGGTAATTTTTGTTGTTTTCTAACGAGACGGCCCAATTTATCCTTCTTTCGAATACATTCATCGAGTTCTCTTAAAGCATCTTCATAATGAATAAGATAAGGTGCATAAGCTCGGAATACCCAAACGTATGCTAAAAGGATGTCTGAGATACTTCGAACCAATGGAAATTGTGCTTCTTGACGTTCATTTAAGCAATTACTAATCACTTCATGGATGAATAAAAAGTATGAAATTGAATTGAAAACTTTATTCAAATTTTCTGGAACTATATGTTTTCGATATTTTTCTTCAGCTTGTTTAATAGGATTGATAAAGTGTTCTTCAATCAAACGAAGATCCCGAACATATCTGAATTAAAAAAAAAAAAAAAAAAAAATTGTCAATAAAACATGTGACTTGGATAAAATAAGGAAATTTTAGGAAAATCCTAAGGGAACTATAAATAGGAAAATCCATCTATTTTATAGGGGTTGGCGCAATTTTAAAAAAAGGAGAGAAAAATAGGATTTTCTTATTTAGAATAATAATAATAATAAAATAAAAAGAAAATACTTACTCATGCTCAGTTTTAATAATTTCATAAAGTACTTCTTGACGATTTAATTCCCTTGATGATAAATTGGCGACGAGTTCTTCGTCAACATTATCTGACCAAATTGTATTTCTTCTGCAATCAGTATGGTGGACGATAGTTCGTCTACGTATACTGGGACTATTCTTCTTTTGTGTAGAAGCTAAGACGCTTTGAAGAGTAGAATCTTTTGCTGGTGCAGTCTTTGATGTATTGTTGAAAAAGTGAAATTTCTTTTTTAGTGAAGGCGATGTCATTTTGTCTTTTGTTGTATGTTGTTGTTCTGGATGGGTGGTCGCAATTTGATTTTTTCGTTGACGACAAATCGTATTTAATAGCGGCATTATATATGATAAAGGTTATTGATTATAATGTGTATTTGTTTAAAAGCAGGTCGCTATTTGAGAGTATTTATTAAAAAAGAAAAAAAGAAAAAGAAATTTGTTTATTTTCGAACCAAAAAATTATTTTTTTTTTTACCATGGGAAATTGGGCGCTCTTTTATATGTACTGGAATAACTGATCTTTATCTCTTTGTTTTATTGTTGTATTTTCTAGTAGTACAATATAAAAAAATTTTTTTATATTTAAAGTACTAAAGTACTTAAAAGAACTTACTATTATTATATTATTATATAATATATACGGATGTATAAATTAAATATATCAATTGTATTGTTGTACAGTAAATCGTCACTTAAAGTTAATATAAAAATTGCTCTATAAAAAAAAAATTATATATATATAAAATGGCGGCAAATAATACAAATTAACCAATTATAATTTAATATGTATATATAAATAAAAAAAAAAAAACTCAGTCACTTTGTATTCATTGGATTGGATATGAAATTAAAAAATGTCTGTAATAATTTAAAAAAAGGTTTAAAAGTTTTGAAGGTTTTTTAATCAATGTGGATTATACAAAATATAAATAATATTAATTAAATGTTTATCGTCATAAGAAGAAAAAATGTGACTAAAAATTTATAAAGCTTTATACTCTTATGTATTCTATTTATCATATTATACACATTATTTATTCTATTTATTGCTCATATGATTCAACAATGGCCTGAGCCACTCACACGTTTTTAAAATCGACCCCTGAAAAATAAATATCCTTTATGGTAAAGAATTCGAAGATTTAGGAATCACGTGTCGATATTCCGGATTATAATTTTTTTTTTAGGTACGCATTTCCGAATTTAAATTATTAATGTATCATAATTTTGTTGATAATTATTTTCTTGTTAAGAAAACCTATCATAATAAAAAGTTTTTGACTCCGCCCTTCTATTTACAAAACAAATACGTTTGTCGGCTACATTTCATTTTTGACATTGTTCTCGTGACCTAAACCAAAACTATATCACAAATAAGCTACAACATTAATAAATGTGGCACTGCAAGTTCACACTTTTACATGAACGCCGCAGTGATATTAATAACTTATTTAAGGATGAGAATAATATTAAGAAAACATACTTGCAATAATAGGAATAAAGTTTTTTGAAACACCAGCTTTTCTTTTATATTGTCAAAAAAAAAAATAAAAAATAAAGAAAGAGAAAGAATGTAAAATGTAAATGATGTAATCGTTGAAAATTATGATACATTTTAATACTTGTTAATACTTGAAATTTAACATATACATTATGTTATGTATTATGTCTGTTATGCTATAAATATCCTAAACCTCAAATTACTGGTTATCGTCATACTCATGCTGTCATGTACATATTAAATTTTGACCCGGAAAACAAATGAGGTAACGATCGGAACGGGGAAAAAGTAAAGGCCTTTTTATTTTCTTTTTTTTTTTTTTGTTGTTTGAAATAATAAACGTCAATAAAACATATTACATAAAATGAAATCATTTTAAAACTTAAAAACCTTTTTTTTAAATTTGTAAATGAATGATTAATTATTCGATCTTTTTTTCAAACAAACAAGAAACAAAGAACAAAGGAAATGGAATTAATCCGCATTTGTTTTTTTCCCTCAAAAGGAGATTATTAAACCAAGAAAAATAAGGATTTCTTTATGTCTTTTGTTCAATTTTACTCCTTGAATCTTTTTAACTTGTTACGTTGATTTCTATTCTTGTAGTTGACCGAGGATCTTATGGACCGTTTTGGGCACAATACATGCATTATTTCGCTTATCACTTAGTAACACTCGGGCATAGGAAAATAAAAATGTTAAAGCGCATTAAAAAAAACAAATTTGAAATAATTATAAACATAATTAAAAAAAATTTTAACAATCCTTACAATTATGTTATTATAATTAATAATATTTAATTAAGAATAATTTCAAAATTGTATTAAGATATATTAAATTATATTATGTATGAAACATATTAGTCACTTGAATCGGTTAAGCCGGCTGAACTTTAATACCTAACAAAAAATTTCCCTTTAGGTCCAAAAAAAGCAAAATTCTCGTTTAAAAAATGTTGTGTCAATTTGAAACAATACTAATGACTCTTGTATAACAATACTAAACTAAACCAAGTTACTAAATTATGTACGAGGCTCATTTCGTTAAAGAAATCCAAATCGATTAATGGAATGTAATAGTAACAATGAATGAACAGATTTAAGTGAAAACTATAAAACTTGAGAAAAAAAAAAAATATTTTGTTGATGCAGAAATTATTTTTGAGAATTTTACAACTTTATTTTATTGTTGTGTTCACAAGAATAAAATTTTTTTATTCGTTTATAAAAAAAAAAAAAAAAAAATAATAATAATAAATTAAATATTTTTAAAGTTCAAATAATGGCAAAGTTTAAAAAAAAAAAACTGGCTTGTTATTATTTATATCGTTTAGACATATTAGTAAAAGATTAGCCCAAATTTTTTGAAACATTCCGGATATATAGGAAATAATTTTTATCCCGAGAGTAAAGCTAATTTATTATTAACCTTCATATATGGATATTATCAACAAAGTATATAATCACTATTAGACCTAATTCGTTTCTATAGGTTTCTATAGGTGTCACCTGATTTCCGGTACTTTTTGGTTTCAAATTTTTTTTACAAATCTTTAAAATGAATAAACTTTTAAAGGGCAATATTAGAAAAAACTTCTAGATATCGAACTCCAACGCCAAATTGCCAAGTTTAATTATGTCAAAACTTTAATAGCATTCATTCACGAGACATAATCAACAGATCGTAATATTCAATGTAATTCAAACAATGCTTCAATAATAAATGATTTTGTTTGATATTATAGTGTTTATGCGAATATGCCATCAAATGCAATGTTTGAGAAGTTTAAGATTGTTGAATTACAGAATTACAGAGCTTACACAACTCTTGTCACAAATTACGATATGATTAATTATTACGTCATTCCTTATGTTGCAATAAAGGAAGGTCAGGAATTTAATGATTTTAACGCGATAATTTATATTTATAATAACTGATAATGTGAGTTTTGGTACGGAACATTATGCTCTTTCGAGGTACTCAGGTATATTCATACATCAAGGACCAAACTATAATGTGAAGTTAAGCATTGTACGACCGTCAAAAATTGTACATATTGTTTTGCATGCATATATTAAAAAAAAAAAAGGGTGTAAATCTAAGAAGATATCAAAACCTGCAATTGGTCTCACCAAATTTTCAGCCATCGCTTAAATATTTCGTCGTGGACCGTTTTGTTTTTTTTATCAACAAAAATTGATTCGTCTAAAAGATCTTTTTTTTTTTTTTTTTAAAAAAAAAAAAAAGTTTTTAATCTATTTGGTTTACTAATATATTATTTGATCTATTTCCAACTTTTACTTAATAAAGATGCATGTATGCATGTACTTTTAAAAACGGAAATATTCTGGCGTGCAACCAAATATATTAAATATGCATTATAATTCCATTTAATTAATGATGAAAATATTGAAAATATGCAATTCTCAACATGTGATATACGTGACCTAAGAGAATAAATTAAAATGTTATTAAATGTTATAGTTATACTTGGAATATTAAAAGATTAACAAATCACACTTTATTAATAATTATACGTATTATACTATTATGATACTATACGTACATAAAAAGAAACAGTTTTAAAAATTTAAAACTTTTGAAAATCTCTGACACAGCAGAGTACAAGAAATATTTCTACATTGAGATACCCCTGCACGAGGAAAAAAAAAAAATTCCAACCCCTAATTAGTATTATATATTTTAATTAAGAAAATTAATCAAGGAGAATTTTCACAGTGTATCATATCATATACAAACATGGAATGAAATAGTGAATATCTCACCTGAAAATTTTTAGTAAAAATATATTACTAAATTTATGAATAAAGAAAATAAACCTTGATAAATGAAATTTATAATTTCAATTCATATTATAGAAAAGAATTAGAAATTAGAATGATGTCGTAACACGTCAGAAAATAAAAAAAATAAATTTGCTATTTTTTTTAATTGTCTTTGTTCTAAATAAAAACTAAATTACTAAAAAAGCGTTCTATAATAATAATAATAATATTTCCCGCGCGAATTCCAAAATAACAAATAAGATTATACATATGCAGGGTAATAATGTCTTACATTACGGTTTTATATTATGCGGTATAATAATTTTGGACTAAATCCGATAAATGACGGAGATTTATTTGATTTTCATTAGATTTTGGACGAAAAGAAAAAAAATCAATTGGTGAAGACTGCTTATATTTTTTCATTAGTTTGTTTTTTGAAACCTGGTTTGGAATATCTTTGAATAAACAAACACTTGTAATTAATACTTTATTAATTATGTATTATTATTATTTGTTATGAGAGACGGACGGTCAAATAAATAAAAAGATTTCTAAAAAAAAAAATCTTTTGTTTTTGGGACATCGTAGATTTTAATTACAAAAGACGGATTGCAGAGAATGTTAATTGACACAAAATAAAATAATAATTTAAATAATTGATGTAACTGGTAGGAGTAATTGGACGATCCTGCATTGTTACCTAGTACGATCGGTTACATGTAAACATTATTCGTTGGAATGTCAATTTTCATTTTATCCAATAAATGACCAACATAATACATATGTGCTAATATGCTAGGTATAATTATAAAAATAAACTAAGTTTATAAATATTTTATTTTATTTATGCGTGCATATCATTCTAGTAATAATGATATCTTAACAGTACATGCATACTATGAATGTAAGCCACAATCATGTATATCTAATTACTAGATAAATTAAACAGTGTTACCCTACATGCATACGGATAATGGTTTATGATTTATAATTATTAGATAATTATTTTAGGGAGGTATTTTTTAAAAAATGAGTTTGGCCACGTTTTCTTTAGGATTTTCATCCTTTTTTTTTTTTGTAAAATAGAAAAACTCATGATTTTTTTTGTAAATACGTGAATGAAAATATCATTTATTTTATTTATTATTATTATTATTTTTTTTTAAGGAAAAACAAAAATTTTTTTCAAGATTACCGTAAAGCGAAATTAAATATTAATTTGTTTATATTCACTCATTGCTGTGTTTAATTTCAAAATTCACCAATCATTTAACTTAATCTTTTTTTAATAATATTTCATCATTGTATAACGTAAAATTCTTAATAAAAAGTACAAACTTTATTCATCACAAATATTTTAATAACAAATAGATTTTAAAATAATTATTATTGAAACAAATTTGTTAATCCAATCACATTCCTCATAAACCTATTATTATCTTTGTCATATTTATTTATGGGATTAACCGATTAAACCAATAAATTAAAGAAATGAACTTGTAATATACGATTTCTAATTTAAAATAATTTAAAATAATTTGCTGACATAAAAAAAAGGCTTGTCGGTAATTTTATAACTTAAAAATATGTCATACCATTAGTCATAATCCTTGGTTATGGAATTTTCTTATGTAAAATTATATAAATAATTTTTCGTTTATTAACTTGCTTTAGTATCCTCCTTTCGATGGGTAGGTTAGTTAAAAAATTTCAAACTAAATTTGGCAGAATGTTTGTTTTTTTATGAATTTATGCACAGTCCCCCTTAACCCTTAATTTGAGTCTTAATTTGGGAGATATCCCCCGCAAAGGTTGCGTAAAGTGTTTTGTAAATAAAGCTGTTAATGTTAACCATTTGCATAATACATTTATTTAATATAATTATATAATTAAAAAATTATGCTTAATAGATTTACAATTTTTTTCGTAAAGAACCTATATAAAGGAGATGTGTCGCACAAATATGTAAAAGAACAAAGACAAAAAATTCCGCTTGTTTTAAACTTTAATAAACAAGTTTTTTTTTTAGATGTATGAATATCAATGTTACCTGTATGTACAGTATTAGAATTACCTAACCCTGGTCCAATTTCAACTTTAAACCTAACATATAGACATATAGTACAAGCAATTGTTCATCACGAAAATCATACATGTATGTGTAATGATGTCCCCTTCCAGAAGAAAAAAAAAAAAGTTTTAAAACGGCGGAAAAAAAAGATTTTATTTTGTAATTAGATGATAATTTTTGAAATTCACGGGTATTTTACATTATCATACAGTTTACAACGCAATTTTAACCTGCTTTTCTTAATTATTATACTTTGCATTCCGTTGATGAATGAACAAGAATAAATGCTATTGTCATTTCATTTTTTCACAGGGTTTTCATAATAAAGAAAAAGTTCAATTAATTGTTTACATAACCCCCACATTTAAAAAAAAAATTGACAGCGTAACAATGATCTTTTTTTTTTTTTAAGCATTTGATCTGATTCATTATAAAACATAACCGCCAATCTTGAAAAATTTTCTCAACCCTTTTTTTTTTTTTTTTTTTTTTTTTTTTACTCACATGAAAAATCGGTATTTATCATGTGTAAATTAACTTACTATGATTAATTTAATCCCATTAAAGAAATGACGTGAAATCAGGATTCTACGGATTAAATGATTTACACTACCGGCTTACAACTACTTTATTTGGGATGAGTTGCTGAAGAAATGGTTTTTTTTTTACGGAAATTATTTTGTAATCATATCACAACATCATCACACATGACACTATTCAAAGATTTGTAATTCTTTTTTGATCTTCTATTAAAAATTAAAAAACTATCGTACTGTTATAAAAATTTTCTTTGTATAATTTTAAATTTTTCTTTGTCTTTTTTTTTTTAGAATCGGAAATTTTTTATTTTTTTTTGATTGAATTTGAATTCTTCATATTTCGAGTAATTTAAAGAAAATCTCATTGATAGATTCTGAAACGAGAATTCCCCCACATTTGTACTACAGCCCCACTGTCAATCTCTCTCGCTACTATTGTTTCTTATCTGTTATATTTATAACTTTAAAAAAGTTTTTCCCGAACATCTCCATTTGTTATACTTAAAAGGACTTATTGAAAAAAGAAGAATAATAAAAATATGAATTTATTCCCGTGATTTTTCTGTATTAGACTTATTCTTGTGTTCACTTTATTTTATTTTTAGCCAATCAAGTTTCAAGTTTATAATGTTTCAAGTTACAACAGCTGAACAGCAAGAGAAATAATATAATATAAATTTTCTCAAAAAGCCAAAAATCTTTAAATATCTTTGCATTAAATTAAGTTGGTATTATTATTTTATAATTGTTTTAAAAATAAAAAATAAATAATAAATATATATATATATCTGATATATATATAAATAATATATATATTTTTAAATAATAAAATTATATGATTAAAATAGATTATGTTTTTTTACAAGTTAATTAACCCAAATTTGACATATGTGATTACGATATAACACAAAAAATCTTTTTTTCTATATTTGGAGATATTAATAAGCTTAACAATTTTAAAGCTTTTAACTGTCATAAGTTCAAATATTCATTATATAAATCTTTTTACAATAAGTATTAAGTTCCAATGTAAAAATGTAAGGAACTAGACTTTAAAAATATTCGTTTATTTGTTAAACAGATTTTGATTGGATGGATGAAACGTGATTTAGAAATGGATATGATGCGTCAAATCGGACCATATGGGAAAATGAGCGCAAATCCTACTACATATCGTTGATTTTGGTGAATTATTTTGATATGTTAATATTGTGAGGATTATAAAAAATAAAATAATGAAGAATGAATAATTTCGGATGACATTGACTATCTTTTTCTCGTTTATTCACTAAATCCAATTAGAATTGATGACATTTCTTGTGTTTTTTTTTCGGATCCAATTTCCTCTTTTAACTTATTCTTTGGCTTTTTCTTGCACTATCACTTTCCGCTCTCAAATGATAACAATTATCAATAGCAGATTATTTAGAACGCAATGGGAAAATAGTAATCATACTCGGAAAAATTAGTAAAATTTACAAAAACGGATTGTTTACACATTGTTCTTTCTTTTAACTATTTTGGTTAGATTTAATTAATCCCTCCCATAAGAAAAGCTGTACGAATAGATTCCGATAGTACGACTTTATAATTACTTAAAAGGAAGAAAAAAAAACACTGATCACTGATGGAACAAGAGATGAATCTTATGAACCAATTTAAAAATTAGATTTGTTAACCAGTTACAATATTTGTTTATTTAAAAGATATGTCACAGATCGAAATACTTAACGAATACCATGTTTTTTGCCACATGAAATTTATAATTATAAAGATCTTCAATAAACATATGTATTATTATTAAAATTAAACCTTCCCATACCTGATACTTCCCATAGCAAAATATTAAATATTTTGAAAATTTTCATAATGAACGACTGGTCAATGGTATTACAATATAAATTATGTCAAAAAAGAAAAAAAATTTTCAAAGGAATGACATTATATTTCGGACATATCCGAAATTTCGACATTATTAATTAATATATCTAAAAAAAATGTGTTTATTTTTAAACAAAGCTGTGCAGTATGAAGAAACTTTAAAAAAAAAAAAAAATTTACAATGAAGAAAAGAACAACTTTTGGCGTTTTTTTTCAGAAAAAAAAAATATAACTAAATTTGTTTATTTTATTTATTTATTTTTTTTTTTTACCCAAAAAATGTACCAATTTTTTTTTTATTTATGTTCCCAAAATAAGTTATTTCGTATTACGTCTCCTAATTTCCCCTGTTTTTTCCGACATTTTATAATAACTTTTTCCGCTTTTCCGCCGTTCACTTAAAAAAAAAAAAAAAAAAGGTAAAAATTCCGAAAAATTCCGAGAATTTCAAATTTCTCTCTTTGTAAATAATAATAAAACCCTTCAAATTTCTCTCTAACTATGTTTTGTAAATAAAAAACATGCAAGCATTTAGTATACGCCAATTTTTTTTTTTTACGCCAATTATCAATAATTTTTTTTTTTTTTTAGAAATTCAACTCGAAAAAAAAATTAAAATTTCACTTAACGAACTTAATCCATTCTTTTTTAGGAATCATACAAAATTTGGGTCGAATATTATCATTATTGGCAGAAAATTTTTCAGCCTGATAAACAAAAGAAAAAACAAAAAACAAAAACGTAAAACGGTTTTCTACCGTAAGCAAATAAAAACTTTAAAATTCTCTTTAATTTCCACGAGTAAAAATTCTTATCAATTTATTCTTGAAAGGAAAATAATGGCAAATGGACGCATATTTATTTACCAAAGGTTCATGCATAAAGCAAGCAAAACAGATTGATTTTTAATAAATAACATGGCCCAAATTTTTATCAAGTGAGGTCATACTCTCTAATGATAACCTTACAAACGGTTTAATGATAAATTTCTTGATTTTCAACTCCTGAGATATTAAAACACTATAATGTCAATGAATAGTCACTGCATTTAATATTTATCATTCAGATAATCTTGCGTCGTAAATGTATTAACTTTTTTTATTATATTACGTGTAATTTTAAAAAATAATACCGTGCGGAATTTTGATGTTATCTCTATCTAACCAATTCAATTGTTTCTGTGAAATAAATATTATGCAAGATAATCCGTCAACTATGTTCCGAAAAAATTTTAATTTTCTAAATATGAATTTTTGTGTTACTTTTTGATAAGGAAAAAAAAAAACAATCTTCCCTATCAAAATTCAGCCAAAATCAGGATGATGAAAATCCTTTCTTTTTATAAATAAATTCAATCGATCAATTTAAAATATTTCTTCATTGTGTACTTTTTTTTTTTTTTTGTCCTTCCTTTCACATTACGTTCTTTTGCATAAATGATTCGTTAATGCGAAAAGATTTCAAATTACTTTTAATTGTTTATTTTTGTGTTATTCTTTGTTTTTAAATATTCCATTCGCAAAAGAAAAAAGCGCATGTTTTCTTCTTTTAGGTTAAAAAGAGGCGTTTTTTTTTCTTTCTTATTTACATTATTTGGATACATTGAAGGCGTAAATTTCCTTTCTGATCAAATCCAACACTGAGAAATATTTTTTGGTATAAACAATCCCCTTAATTTAATTCTTTGATTTATTAATTTTGCCAGGTTGAATTTTTGTTAAAGATCAAAGATTTATGTTAGTTGTCTATTTACATTTAATCTCGTGATATTTTGATAAATTTTGATTTTCGGTTTGCGTCTATTCTGTTAATTCTGGTCGATTTATCATTATTATTATACTGTATATACCTGGGAGACTTCTGGGAATTACTGTCGGGATATATAAAGTTTTTAGAAATACATTATGTTACCCTAAAATCTGACCGAAACTTGACCATCCACCCACAACAAATCCTCATCATTCCGGAGCGCAGTCTGTGCAGAAAGTGTGATATCGCAAAAAAAAATTAATAAAAGATTATATCGTAAAAATAATACTTTTTTTTGCCTAATAACAGATAATCTACCATGCTACAGTCTGTACATGCGGTCAATCATGAAGATTCATTCCTTATGTATGGTTGTTAAGTTTTTTATTTATATCAGATATGTAAATTTTGCCAATGTTATTATTATTATTATTATTATTATTAGACATGTGCTCCTTGGAATTAATATTAGATATGATCTATAATTAATTTCCTTCACTTTATTGTAATTATAATCGCTAAATTCTTCTTTCTATTCTGCCGATAGAATATTAATTTTCAAGATACCAATCCTGTTTGATTAAACAAAGATTATCATCTTAAAAATTTTCATTCGTGAGAAAAAAAGAACTTTTATCGTAATTAAAATGGTTAGGATCATGGATTCTATCTTTGCTTTATAATGAATATGATTATCATGTGATATTCCTTCGAATAAAGTTTTATTACAAATCCAAATCTAACTTACTTTATATTAATGATTTAGAACGATTATAAAAAATCAAAAAAATGGGTTTTTCACGATACTTTAAGTCCTTTCTCTCTCGCGAAATTCAAGAGGTAAAAAAATTTATTTCGTTTTTTTTTCTAAAGTTTTTTTTATCACCTTTATTTTTGTTGTTACCACATAAAGAAAGATCAACAAATCAAATGATATATTATATTTTTTTTTTAAAAAAAAATTTTTTTTTGGATTTCTTGAACTAAATATTCGTAATAGGGAAAATTTTTTTTTATATATATATATTTTTTTATTATAAATGTTTCGAATTTCTTTAACAAATTTTTGTCAAAAAAATATAAAATCATCATCATATTATTTAGGAAGACAAGTTTTATTCTTTAAATATATAAATCATTATCGATTTAATTCAACAATGAGCAACAAACTTTCAGACTTTGATGCATTGGTTTTGGGTACTTATAAAGATGGATCCTTATCTGAGACAGCATCCAAAGAAATTTCAAATAATGTCCAACAAGCTATTAAACAACAACTTCAATGTGCTGGAGTTAAAGGAAAATTGGGTGAAGTGAGAGTTTTATATGGGATTGAAGGTTTACCATCAAAAATTGCCGTTGTTGGTTTGGGAACTAAACCAGAAAATATAAAAGATTCTTTGGATAAAGCTCGTGTTGCGGTCGGTATAATTAAAATATATATTTTCTCACATGATATATGGTTGTGTAACGATTTATTAATTGTAGGCTGCTGCGGGTGTTCGTACTTTGCGTGATCAAGGAGCTAAAAATATTGCAATTGATGTTTTAACTAGCGAACACGGTATTTTTTTTTATATTTATCCTTATTTATTATTATAATTAAGTAGTGTACTGATTTTTATTATTTTAATATTCAATTAGGTACATCTGAAGGTGCAACTCTCGGTCTCTATAAACCAGATAAATTAAAATCTATTCAGAATCAAAAAGAATCCATCAACATTTCACCATTTGGATCTTTAGAATCAATACAAGATTTTACATGGAATACTGGTTTAATTTATGCAAATGCTCAAAATTTTGCTCGAACATTAGGAAATTCTCCAGCAAATCATATGACACCTACTATATTTACTGAACATGTAAAATCTTTATTACAAGATGTGCCAAAAGTTGAAGTTATTGTTAGAGATAAAGAATGGGCTGAAGAAAAAAAAATGGGTTCTTTTCTATCTGTTGGTAGAGGTTCAAATGAACCTTCAAAATTTTTGGAAATTCATTATAAAGGTGGAAAAGAAGGGGATAAACCTTTGGCTTTGGTCGGAAAAGGTATGATTTTAATTATAATCTATATTCATTGTTTTTTTTTTTAATAAAGAATGATCATATATATATTTATTTATTTACTTTTAGGTGTTACATTTGATTCGTAAGTTTCTATAATTCTTGTTGTTTTTTTCATCAATAAAATATTTACGATTTACCAAAATTGATAATTTTAGTGGTGGTATCTCATTGAAACCTTCCGCAAACATGTCTGAAATGAAGATAGATATGGGTGGTGGTGCAGCAGTATCAGCTGCATTATATGGTATAGCAAAACTTGAATTACCAATTAATGTAGTTGTAACTGTTCCTTTATGTGAGAATTTGCCTTCTGGACATGCAACAAAACCAGGTGATGTTGTAATTGCCATGAATGGTAAATCTATTGAGGTATGGATTCATTTAATCTAAAATTCTTAAAGTCCTTTTTTTTTTATAAAATCAGAAATAACAAAGAATTCTTACAAACAATTTAGGTTGATAATACAGATGCTGAAGGACGTTTGATTTTAGCTGATGCAATATATTATACGAGCTCAACATTTAAACCTCATAGTCTTATTGATATTGCAACCTTAACAGGCGCGATGGTGGTGGCTCTTGGTACTGATAAATATTCTGGAGTTTTTACTAATTCTGATAAATTATGGGAAGAGCTTTTAGAAGCAGGAAAAATAACAAATGATCCTTTTTGGCGAATGCCACTTGATGATTTCTATAAAAAACATATGACTAAATCTGATGTAGCAGATTATATTAATGTTGGTCCTAAATATGGAGGTGCTTGTACTGCTGCTATTTTCCTTAAAGAATTTGTTTATGGGTTAAGTGATGAAGGAACTGTAGGAAAGAATATTACTACTATTGATAAAGAGAAGGAAAAAGATAATGCAATTGAAGAAAATATTATTGAGAAGGATGCTGATGAGGTCAATAAAATTAGATATGCTCATATTGACATGGCAGGTGTTATGGATACAAGTGATGATAGTAATTATGATGTTAAAGGAGCGACTGGTATGTTAAAATTTTCTTTTTTTTTTTATCTGGTTATATTTTTGTTTATCTATAATATATACGAAAACTTGTTTTTTATTTGTAGGACGTCCAACTCGTTCTATTATTGAAGTTGCTAAAAGACTAGCTAAAAAAACTGATTTTTAAATAAGTTGTTATTTTTACAGTAAATGAATTTTATATGAATAAAGTTGTAGGATGATAAAAAAAAATTGTATACTGACAATAAAATTTTGAAAAATATGGAATTGAACTTAATTTAACAATATAAATTTTTAAAAATGTATATACAAATGAAAATGTGAATACCAAATTACTTTGGACTTGAATGAATAGTAACAAATATTATATCTATTTAAACTGTTTGCAACTTCTGATTATTAAAATAAAAAATAAAATTTGATATAAAAAAAAATTAATATTTTGATATTTTAATATTGTAATAAAAGTGATGATTTAAATTAGATTTTTCTCTATTAGTATAATTATATAAATCATAGTCATATATCCGATTTATATTTATTTTTTGTATTGCAAATAAATTCGACGCACATGAATAATTGAATGGTTTTAGAAACATGAATCATGCATTTTAATATTTTGGAAGATTCTTCGGTTAAGCTCTGTATTAACTAAGAAGGACATTCTACAGATAATAAGAGTGTTCAAGAACGCTGACTTTGTAATTGAAACAGATATACAGTACATAAAACTTTCTGAAGTGGACGATTATCAACACAAGAAAGGGGAATATAATTGTGAGGTGGAACATTGCGTGAGCAATTCATGGGAGGAAATATTAGCGTTCGCAATAATGTCTTCTTTTTTTATAAGACCATTGTAAGTAATGTTTGTAGTTCGCTGCTGATTTGAAGGCGTGAAAGCATTCCTACTCTGTTTAATCGCTATAATTCTGAGTCACAAATGTAAGACAAGGATTGTTAATGTGCTTGCGTGATACAATAAAATCGCCGCGTGCTGAGGAATCAAAATTCCTTCGAGTTATCTACTTATTCTATATGGATTGGAATGTCTACAACTGTGGAAAATTGTTTCAGTCATGTGTCTTGTGACGCAGTACATGTTTTCACATAATGAATCTTTTATGAATATGTGGGCGTGATTTTGTATAATTGTATACTATTTGCTAATTCTTTACGAGAACGGTTTGAGCTAATAAATATCTTTATATTTAACGTATTAGTTAAAAAACACTCCGCCGGTGAAATGAATACTGCAATACAAAAATAAATTACGAATAATAAAAGATATTAGGAGAATTCTTGTACATTAATCATTATCCTGAATGTTTATATCCATAGTTACAGTTATGTGTCGTGCATGTTCTCAAGTATAAAAGTTGCGAGTGCACTAAGTGAGAATTGGAAGTCTTTATACCACTGTGTTTCACGCATACACTGTAAATACACATCCCATGATTTCGCTCTTGTATACAAGAAAGTGGTACCACAGTAAATCTTGATAGCAAATAGCTCAAAAAGTATCCTAGTCACTCTCCCATTTCCATTCATGAAAGGATGAATATACAAGAAATGAATGAGAAAACACGCCCCAAATTTGATGGCTTCCTCTAATTGCAATTCCTCTCTCACAAAATTTTCTCCATTTGATTCTCTAATAAAGTATGATCCAAATATACGTAATTGTCTTGCGCTGCCATAACAAGTTTCGTTCTGTCATTCTCAATTTTGCCAACCTGTTGGTGCAACTGCTTAAAGGTGTAAAACTATTTATTGGAAGATCGAGAAAGAAGATGGACGGGAATATGATGTTAATGGTATCGCGGTTTGGACTTTTTTTAGCTAAACGCGGAGAACGAGAAGGGCCAGAATTGTTTCCGTGAATGTAACTCAACAGCTCTCGTACAACATCGTACCTATATCACTTTCCGCTGAAATCCTCTCTTCAACAGATAATGATATGGTTTGTTGGAGGCACTTGAAATTATATTGCGTTTATCATGACTTAGTTTCCACCAAGGGTCCTCTAAGAAGTCAAATTTGGAATGTATCAAAGCCTTCTCGTATGAAAAAAAAACGCGGAATTTCTTATCAATAAATAAACAAACCATATCACATGTGTGGCTTAGGATTGACGATCAGTCGCTGTTGGATGCGTCAACTCAGAAATGCAGGGTTATATCATATTGTCATTTTTTTTTGGCTTTGGTCCTAAACAGTTTATGACAAAATAAGAGATTTTTTTTTCGAACGAACACGTATCTATCTAAACCCGTTTTTTGCGACGCGATCGGTATAAACCCGGTGTCTTGCAACGGTTAGCCTGGCTTCTTATGACGACGGTTAGGCCTTGCAACGGCATTTGAAGAATGTGATACGATGTGCAGACAGGCGATATTCCAGAACTGTATGTTTAATTTACCTATAATTTCGTAGCATATAGACAGTATATAGACCTCATGTTATCAGAAACGAAATAAATACAGAAACTATTATGAAATTAAGGTATAGAGAATGTTTCCGCCGAGTCTTTTTTTTTTTTTTTGATCTCAAGGATCAATATCTTATTAAATCTGTGTGATCCGACCTTCCTGATCACATATATTATTTTATAGGCAATGCATGCTTATTTGAACGGCACTTGGCGGCATAGGAATCTATTAGTTGAGAAGTACTTCGAAGAATGTGTATCCGAGCATGTCCATAGGGAGCGAATTAAGAGTGACTTCACCCACCAACACATCTTCGTCATCGACCACTTTCTCTCAAAATACCGACACTATTCATGATAATTATAAAGTGGACGAGGAAGAATTTTAGGTCATAAAAACCGTGAACATTGTTCACAATCGGAGTGTGGTTGACAAAAGTAATACCATTACTCTGTAATGAAAATCTCTACAATAATTCTTGACATTCTAAAACAGGACACGCACGTGATTCGTAGTTAGTTTCTCCAGGGAGGAGTTTGCGAACAATCGGCTAGGGACGAAGTCTATAATGAAATGATCGAAGACCTCTCTTTGGGGTACTAAGGATACTTTGCAAAGAGCTATGAAGATTTTATAGATTATTCCAAGGAGTTTCGGCTTATACTGGGCATGGGCGAAATGTTTTGGATTTTGAAAAAGAATTTCGTCTGAGAAACCAATATAGTGCAAATGTTATATCGAAGCTCACTTACGTAGTAACGAACAATTGAAAATCATTTGATCACGTGTGAGACTGTCTTCCAAACCGTGGCGGGTTTCACGAATCTATTTATAACACGTTGAATACCCACCTCTGTGTATGAGTTTCATTTATAATACAAATTTATGACTAATGTATATAATGTTTAGATATGACCTTTTCAAAATAAATTTATTAATTTTAGAACGATCAATTATAATATTAAATAATATTAAGATTCACGTGGTGCAGTAAATTGTACATTTTTTACTATATAGGAAACTACGTCACACAAATAATTGTGGTTTTTTTTTTGAAAAAAAACGGAACACGTCAATGAAAACTAGTCTAAGAGCACCACCAAAAATTCTTCGGTAACGTGACCATAACATAATTGTCACCGGCGTGACGCATGGACGGTATTCAAAATTACTATTTATCTGAGGGACAGAATTTTAAAAATTATTTGTCACACCTATTCATCACAGGTGTGTCACATGCTTTCACGTGCTTGTGCATATTTAATTAATAAATATCACGTTACCTTACTTTTTTTGGTGGTGTTCTTGGGGTAGTTTGTCAATGAATAAGAATCACATGAGAGAATAAAGGTTTCACTTGATAGTAAATTATTGCAAGTTAATTTAAAAACTATTATAATTGGTTCTACTTATAATTTTGGAAATTTTGATTGTAAGTTAAACTTTAATTATAAACTTTAATTGAAATCTGTGTATATAAAGGATTGAGTGAAAAACCAAACTAATTTTATTTTTTATTGAAATTTCGTAAAATGGTATTGAAATTTAATGACGTTAATGAATTTCCTCAGGTAAGAACATTGATTAGTTTCTCTTAAATTAATATAATCTATTTTCATTAAACATTTTATTTGATAGCTTATAGAGGACCTTCGAACTTCCTTTACTAAACACCTTACAAAACCATTAAAATATCGTAAAAAACAACTCGAACAATTATATAATTTAGTCGATGAAAATCAAGAAGAAATAAGCGAAGCATTATATAAAGATTTACATAAATCTAAAATCGAGTCATCTCTTGCAGAAATAGGAATAATTAGACAAGAATGCCTAGATGCACTTAATCATTTGGAAGAATGGACTTCTCCAGAATATGTCAAAACGAGTATGATATATAAGATAAATAAGTGTCATATTAGAAAAGATCCTGTTGGTACGTCTGTGTAATTGGACACGTGTTGTCATGTGATTAAATATATAAGCTAATTCAAGTTTATTTTAGGTACTGTGCTTATAATTTCAACATGGAATTATCCGGTGAACTTATTATTATTACCATTAGTAGGAGCTATAGCGGCTGGTTGTACTGCGTTAATTAAACCATCAGAATTGGCAGCTAACACTGCTGCAGTGGTCACAAAACTATTTCCACAATATTTGGATCAAAAGGCTTATCGAATCGTAAACGGGGGTGCCACTGAGACAATGTCATTATTAGAATATCGGTTTGATCATATATTTTACACGGGTTCTGGAGCTATTGGAAAGATCATTATGACAGCAGCTGCTAAACATTTGACTCCTGTTACTTTGGAATTGGGAGGAAAGAGTCCAGTTATTCTAGCTGATGATGCTGATATTCCCATCAGTGCCAAACGATTAGTCTGGGGTAAAACTTTTAATTCTGGACAGGTTAGCAAATAAAATATGATGAAACTTTTATATTTAAGTAAATTTTACTAACGTTGATTTTTTATTTATAGACATGTATTGCACCTGATTATATTCTTTGTACACGTGAAACACAAGAAGCTTTGATTAAAGAGCTACCCAAAGTCATCAAGGACTCTTATGGAAGCGATCCACAAAAGTCTCCAGATTATGGTCGTATAATCAATCAACGACATTTTGATCGCTTGTCAGGCCTACTTTCACGAACCAAAGGGAAGATAGTAATTGGTGGCAATTCAGATCGTGATGATTTATATATTGAGCCAACTATAGTTAGTGATGTACCCAAAGTTGATAGTTTAATGGAAGAAGAAATATTCGGGCCTATCTTTCCTATTGTTGTGGTTGAAAACATCGATGATGCCATTAGGTATATTAATGAGAAAGATACTCCATTAGCTTTATACCCGTTTAGTAAAAATGATAAAACCATAAAGTATAGTAAGTATTAATTAAAAAGGAAGAAGAAAGGAACAACTGAATTTTATTAATCTTTTCTTTTCAATAGTTTTGGATAACACACGATCTGGCGCTACAGTTATTAATGATACTATGTTACATGTATCTGGTAAGTCAATAATACAAATTTATATTATTTTTCTTGTCTTTTTAACTTTTCATTCTCATTTAGTACCAACTCTTCCATTCGGAGGAACTGGAGCGTCAGGTATAGGAGCATACCACGGCCGTTACACATTTGATGCATTCACACATAAAAGAAGTATCATGAGTTCGCCATTGGCACTTGAAAAGTTATTAGCAAGTAGATATGCACCGTATAAAGAATCAAACTTTAAATTAATGAGTTATTTCTTGTTCTCTAAACCTAATTTTAAAAATAAAAATCATCAGGGGGGTGATGGAATGTTATATTTTAAAAATGTAACTATAATTTTATGTGCGATATTGTTTGCTTATATTGCCATGTATAATGGTTGGTTATCAAATTTTTGGGAGGAAAAAGTGATATTATTATGAATTTCTATTACTGAAAATTCAGGGAGGGAGTTTAGATCTTAAAAAAATATTTATATTATAATGATCTCTTATTTATTTATATTTTATACCTTATAGTTTCATATAGTATATGCATATAAATCTCTATTACTGAAAAATTAAATATTAAAGAATAACATTTAACCAAAATATGACATTCGATCCAGAGCACAAAGTCTTAGTTTTGCCACGGTCAAATGCCAACACTGCCATAATATTTCTGACAAAATAGGAAATCAATCCTAGAGAAATGAATCCTTTTTTTTATTTTATTTTATTTTATTTAACCGCTACACATAACACAGTCTTCTTTATTTTCGATTGAACACGCGATAGCGGCATCGGAAGTTAAAATTTTATTTCTTGAAATTTCAGCAGCTTCGTTTGCTTCAATATCTTTTAAGGATAATTGGTCAACAGTAAACTTAAAAATTGAAATATCAGTTAATTAGTATCATTATAAGCATTGATTAGAAGATTTTATTTGTGACAACTTACTTTAATGGCATCCGCGGCAGGCTTAGTTCTTAGATAATACATGCCCGTTTTCAGACCTTTCTTCCATCCATAACTTAACAAATAAACAAATTTAATTTTTATACTAGTGAATGATTATATATGTATAACACGGAAATTATATTTTTATACTTACAAATGCATACTGGTTAGTTTTGCAATATTTGGTTCCGCAATATGTATGTTAAGACTTTGAGATTGATCAATAAAAGCACCACGATCGGCCGCCATATCAATAATAACTTTTTGTGATATTTCCCATGTAGTTTTATATAAAGCTTTAAGTTCATTAGGGATGTCGTTAACTAGCAACAATTATACGATTATGAAATATAAATAAATAAGTGTATTGTTAATTCCTGATTTTGTAACCTATAACTTACCCTTCTGAACACTTCCGTTATCTGCGATTATCCTATTTTTCATTTGATCGTTCCATAAGCCTAAATCCACTAAATCCTTTAATAACCAAGGATTAACAATTTGAAATTCACCAGCAAGCACACGTCGCGTATAAATGTTGCTCGTATAAGGTTCAAAACATTCATTGAAACCCAATATTTGTGAAGTCGAGGCCGTAGGCATTGGTGCTAGTAATAATGAATTTCGTACGCCAAATTTTGCTATTTTTTGTTTCAACAAATCCCAATCCCATAAATCAGTAGGTTCAACTTTCCACATGTCATATTGTAAAATGCCTTTCGAAACGGGTGATCCTTGATAAGATTCATATGGACCAAATTTTTGCGCTAATTCACATGATGCTTCTAATGCACCATGGTACATTGTCTCAAATATTTGTTTATTCAATTCTTTTGCGCGTAAAGAATCGAATGGAACACGCATTGCAAGAAAAGTATCTGCCAATCCTTTTAAACCAAATAATTATATTGATAAATAAAAAAGAAATATTTTAAATAAAAAGAATGTTTTTAACAAAAATGTTGTACCTTGAACACCGATACCAATTGGTCGATGACGAAAGTTGGATCTGCGAGCTTCTTCAACAGGGTAATAATTTATATCGATTATTTTATTAAGATTTCGAGTTATAACTTTTGTAACCTAGAAAGACAACTTTTTAATGGTAACTTGGTCTATATACAAAATATTTTTAAGAAATAAGAAATAAATATACCTCATGTAAGCGCTTGAAATCGTACATGTTTTTATTTTCAACAAACATGGGTAATGCTATACTAGCCAAGTTACACACAGCAACTTCATCTGGACTTGAATATTCAACAATCTCAGTGCATAAATTGCTGCATTTGATTGTTCCAAGATTTTGCTGATTAGATTTACGATTACAAGAATCTTTATAGAGCATATAGGGTGTACCCGTTTCAATTTGAGATTCTAGAATTGCCGTCCAAACTTTCTGAGCTCTAACAGTTTTCCTCGCAAGTCCTTGATGCTCATATGATTCATATAACCTTTCGAATTCATCACCCCAAACATCCATTAAACCAGGAGCTTCTGCTGGATCAAACAAACTCCAATCATCGTTCGATTCCACTCTTTTCATAAAAAGATCCGAAATCCAAAGTGCGTAAAACAAATCTCGTGCACGAACTTCTTCTTTTCCAGTATTTTTTTTTAGATCCATAAAATCAAAAATGTCAGGATGCCATGTTTCTAAGTAAACAGCGAACGCGCCTGGACGTTTATTTCCTCCTTGATCAACATATCTAGCGGTATTGTTGTAAACGCGTAACATAGGAATAATTCCATTTGAATATCCATTTGTTCCAGCAATATAAGATCCCGATGCACGAATGTTATGAATATTCAAACCAATACCACCCGCAGTTTTAGAAATCATCGCACATGTTTTCAAAGTATCATAGATACCCTCTATTGAATCATCTTTCATCGTCAAAAGAAAACAACTTGATAATTGAGGTCGAGGCGTGCCAGCATTAAACAAGGTTGGAGATGCATGAGTAAAGGATTTTTCTGACATCAAATTATACGTTTCAATAGCAGCTTCGATATCATCTCCGTGAATTCCAATTGCTACGCGCATAAGCATATGCTGAGGACGCTCAGCGACTTTTCCACATATTCGCAAAAGATAAGATCTTTCAAGAGTTTTAAATCCAAAATAATTATACTTATAATCTCTATCATAAATGATCGTAGAATTAAGTTTTTCAGAATTTTTCATCACAATATTATAAGTTTTTTCAGAAATCATTGATGCGCATTTTCCTGTTTCCGGGTTTACATAATTATAGAGATCTTCAATAACATTTGAAAAGACTTTCTTGGTTTCTTTATGAATATTAGAAACGGCAATACGAGCAGCAAGGATGGCATAATCCGGATGTTTAGTTGTCATATATGCAGCTGTTTCCGCAGCCAAGTTATCCAATTCAACAGTGCTAACACCTTGATAAACTCCTGAAATAACCTTGAAAATATTTAACAAAATTCGTTATTAGTTAATCATGACCGATTTTCACTTTTTGGCTGGCATTACAGCATTAGAAATTAATCATGTGACAGTCCTCAATATAACGATGTGACGTAACCAATCATATAACGAATCAGCCAGTTAAATTCTTCGCTATAATATTTCATTATATTGAGGGTTGCGCTCTAACGAACCTTTTGAGCAACAGCTACAGGATCAATAAAGTTCAAATCTAATCCGTAACATAATTTGTTAATACGCGCGGTAATCTAAAAAATTTTATAAATAATTAAATTAAAACCCTCAAAAGATATAAATTTTTTAGAAATAAAGTTATATAAACACCTTGTCGAAGGCAACGCGTTCTTTACGACCATCTATTAAAGAAGTTTTTTTTAAAAAAAAAATGATATTTTATGCCTGAAAAAAACTATAAAACAAACCTCTTTTGAAGACGAACATGTTAAGTTTTTGAACTAAAACTTTTAATATTTCGGAAGAGAAGGATCTTTTATAACGAATACGATATAACAAATTAGAATGTGTTTGATTTCTTTAATAGGCTTGCAAATTTTTTTTTAAAAATTTCAAAATTTGATCTGCATAAAGTATTAGCCGTTACGTAATGTCAGTCAGTTATATACCTCATTTTTTACTAATTTCTTAATGCTGGCCGAATGACATAATGCTGGCGTTTTTTGGTGGTTAGGAAGTAGTAAATATCACGTGATA
The DNA here is from genome assembly GCA_003550305.1 of Glomus cerebriforme. Taxonomy (NCBI): domain Eukaryota; kingdom Fungi; phylum Glomeromycota; class Glomeromycetes; order Glomerales; family Glomeraceae; genus Glomus; species Glomus cerebriforme. Next base: position 159,732 of record QKYT01000029.1, on the reverse strand, counting down.
GAAATTTTATGGACACAGATAGTTTCTAGAAATGTCACACAGAATAGTACTATATACGTTTTCAGTAATTTACTTTATCAATCTACTCAGTTTTAATCGCAAGCTTAATTTAAAAATGAAACAAAGATTTTCAGCACTCGACGTCCGTGCGACAGTATCCGATTTGAAAGAAAGGTATATGAGACTTCGGATCATAAAATTTGGCTATCTAGTGATATTAATATTTCTTTTTAATTATTATAGGATTGTTGGCCTTAGGTTACAGAATATCTACGACATTAACCCAAAAACTTATCTTTTCAAATTTTCAAAGGTGCTTACTCAATTGCATTTCTGATCTATATTAAGGGGTGTATTTTTTCAACATTTGCATTGACAAAACCTAATGTTTTGAATCAATTAAGCCAGACAAAAAGGAACTTTTGTTGATTGAATCTGGAATTCGAATTCATACAACACAATATTCTCGTGATAAGTCGATGACTCCATCGCCTTTTTGTATAAAGGTATTATCTATAGTACACAATTAAAGCCCTAGAAATCGTTATTTAATTTAAAGCATTCAATTAATGAGATCACGTGATCTTTTAATAAGTTGCGAAAACACATTAGAACAAGAAGATTGACCAACGTCAGACAACTTGGTGTTGATAGAATTGTTGATTTTGAATTTGCTGGTGTTGGAGAAGGCACCACATACCATATTATAGCTGAATTTTACGCATCGGTAATTTAACTTACATTCATGTTTTTTCCCTTAAATCTAATTAAATCAGATGTACATTTGTCATTTAAGAACTAATAATAATCATTATCTTGAAATAATGGATAGGGTAATATTATTTTTACCGATCATGATTACAACATTTTGACTTTGTTACGTGTAGTCCAGCCTAAAGAAAATGAGAAAATGGCAGTTGGTCAAACATACGATGTTAGTGCTGTGGCGCGTGTTACTGAGCCAGTAACACGATCGCGATTACAAAAAGCGTTAGTTACTACATCTAATAAAGAAGCTAAGGAATCATTAAGGAAGGTTTTAAATATTAAATTGAGTACGTTTGAATAATATTATTACATGTTGATGTACAATATATTCTTCGTTTTTGCTATATTGCATCTTTTATTGATACTTTCGCTTATTTTGATATATAGGTTATGGACAAGCATTGACTGAGCACGCGATTCGTTTTGCTCAAATAGATCCTAATATGAAAGTTGGAACTATAGACATTTCTGATGGTTAGATAATTATTTTTAATGTAATAACCCTTTATTCTATATTGACAAAAATTAAATTCTTCTAGATTCGGAACATTTAATTGAATTAGAGAAAGGTTTCAAAGAAGCAGATCGGATTTTAGAAGAGAGTGCAAAAACTAAGCAAAAGGTACATTTGCAATATATCATCTAAATTAAATTGACATTAAATAACATTATCACTATCTTGTATTTATCAAGGGATATATCATCATGCTTCATCATTCAGAACAATCTTCCACAACAGATGATGGTTCACATCAAGAAGATTGGGAGACGTGAGTTTTTCTTATCCATTGTTGAATTTTTATTTATTGGACCTTTTCTAATTTATCTTACCTAACCTTGCATGAAGTTATGACGAATTCAATCCATTTCTTTTCGAACAACATAAATCTAAATCATACAAAGAATTTGATTCATTTGATATAGCTGTTGATGAATATTATTCGTCAATAGAAAGTCAAAAATTGACTCTTAAGCAAAAAAATCAAGAAAAAGCCGCGTTAAAGAAATTAGAGGCCATCAAAAAAGAACAATATTCACGTGTTGAGAATCTTCAAAATGCTCAATTATCAAATATTCGCAAAGCTAGATTGATTGAGGATAATGTGGATACGGTAGATCAAGCGATTTTGGTTATAAGAAATGCGATAGCTTCCTCAATGGATTGGAAAGATTTAGAAAATTTAGTATTAGAAGAAAAGAAGAAAGGCAATCCTATAGCAGAAATAATCGCTGGATTTAAATTGGAAACAAATCAAATTACCTTATTGTTAAGGTATTATAATTAAACCTATTTAAGTATGAGAATTTGAATAGTCAAATATCAAATTTAGTGGTAATCATATATTGTTAGGGAATATGAAAAAGATGAAGCAGCTTTCTACGATTCTTCCGAAACTGAATCTGAAGATGAAAATAATACATATCAATCAACAACAGTACAAGAGAAAGTTGATGTTGACATTAATTTATCTGCATTTGCGAATGCCAGAAAGTATTATGATATTAAAAAGCAGTCTTCAACTAAACAAGTTAAAACATTAGCTGCTGCTGATAAAGTATGAAATTATAATAAACCAAGATTCTATTTAAATTTGCATTATCAAAATATATATCTAATAAACAATGTTATCTTTATCTATAGGCTTTCAAAAGTGCCGAACAGAAAATTAAACAAGATCTCAAAGAGACGAAAATTACAGCATCTATTAACAAAATCCGCAAGCCTTTTTGGTTTGAAAAATTTGTGTGGTTTATTTCTTCCGAGAATTATCTTGTTATTGCTGGGCATGACATGCAACAAAATGAACTGTTAGTAAAAAGATATCTTCGCAAAGGTAATTCTTATATAATGTTTTTAATGGATGTTTTTTTCATTTGCTAATTCAATAATTTTTCTGTAGGTGACTTGTATGTTCATGCTGAATTACATGGTGCTGCATCAGTAGTTATTAAAAACCCTAATGAGGGTCAACAAATACCCCCAAGCACACTTTTCCAAGCTGGAGTCATGTCCGTTTGCCAAAGCAAAGCATGGGAGGCTAAAATAATAACAAGCGCCTATTGGGTCCATGCAGAACAGGTTTGTTGAATATCAAACTTTTCAAAAATTTTGGGAATGTTTGTTAATATTATTGGTTTCAGGTTTCCAAAACCGCTCCGACCGGTGAGTACCTTACGACGGGTTCTTTTATGATTAGAGGTAAAAAGAATTTCTTACCCCCCGTTCAATTGGTGTACGGTTTTGGATTGCTCTTCCGATTGGATGAACAAAGTATTCCAAACCATTTACACGAACGTCGCCCAGTAAGAAATGAAAAGGAAACGGACAAGGATATTCAGGCACCGAAAGAAGTATGTTATTTATGAAATGGTTTTATTCTTACGAACGATCAATTAAATTCCTAACTTATAGGGACAAGATATCAAAGAGGTGTTACTTAATGACAATGATATAAACGAAAAAGATATGACTTGTAAGTATTTAAATATATAATGGGCAGCTAAACAAAATTTTAACATTTTTACTATCTTTGTAATAAAAGCTAGAAAAGAAAAGAATGAATATACGGAGTTGGATTTAGAAAGTATAAAAGGACATGATCAGATTGAGGATGAGGCTAACAGATCTCCCGAACTAGAAGAGGCGCAAGAGCTTGCACAAAAGCAACAGTCATCAGGTTCAGATGATTCTAATGATGATGTATCTTCTGAAAAAGTGCGATCTGCCACTACTATCGATAAGTCCCAATGGGATAAATATAATTTAGATGAATATGGTGAAGACCAGGGTGAAATTGAATCAGTTCAAGGAAGTAATGAAAAATCAGTACGTATTTATAAATTTTTCTTTCTTTCTTTTTTTTTTTGAATGTCATTGATTCAATTAATTTAAATTCTTATATGTTTATAGAAAAAGAAACCTATATCGGTAAAAGAAAGAAAAATGATGAAAAAACAAAAACAAGGTATCAAAGGAGATGTCGGCTTTGAAAGAATAGATAGTAACCAACAAACCAATAAGAAAAAAGATATAAGTATTGAGGATAAAGAAAAAGTAGTGGATAATTATTTTTATTTATTTAGTAATTTTTGATAAATGTGTATTTACTAATTTACTTTTATTCTTTATCAGCAAACGAAAAAATCGACGCAAGTTCCACGTGGTAAGAAAGGAAAAATGAAAAAACTAAAAGACAAATATGCTGATCAAGATGAAGAGGAAAGAACAATTCGTATGGAATTACTTGGAGTAATTATTATTAAAACCATCTTAAGATATATAATATTTCAATTTCTGTAACTAATTTAATTATACCATTAATTCTCAATTGTAAAAGTCAAATAAAGCACCTAAGAACAAGGGAAAGAAGAGCAAGAAAGAACCTACAAACAAAGGTTTATCAAACTCAGTTAAGGAAAATAAAACTGAAAAAGAACAAATTTTGACACCTTCCCAAAATAACCTTTCACAGGATCCAGTAGCTGATCAAGAGGATTTTGATGGGGAAAAATTAGTAAGTATAAATGTTCATTATCGTTGCATAAAATATATTTATTAATATTTGGTTTTTCTTATTATAATTTTAGGCTTCCGATGTGAAGAATGAAGAAGAAGCCGAAGAAATCCGACAACTTCTCAAGGAGGAAAATATTACTGTACTGGAACCTGAAACTTTGGTAATTAAATTGTGATTAATTCTAAAATTATTATATGGTATATTAACTTAAATTTACATATTATAGGAAAGTTTAACAGTATTAGATACTTTAACAGGATCACCATTATTGGAAGATAACTTACTTTTTGCTGTTCCAGTTTGTGCACCATATAGTGCTTTACAAAAGTACAAATATAAGGTTAAATTAACTCCTGGATCAATGAAAAAAGGAAAATGTATATATTATCAATAACTTTTAATTTAATATGTTTCATTGTAATTACATACTTATCATTACCTTTCTTTTATCATTAGCATGTAAGACAGCCATATCATTCTTTTTAAATGATCCACAAATAACATCACGAGAAAAAGAACTTATAAAAAGTATTCCTGATACAGAAATGACATTAGTGATGTTGGGTAAATGTAAAGTATCAGCGCCAAATATTGAGCAATATAAAAAAATTGCAAAGAAGGCTGCAAAAGAAGCATCAAAAGAAGCAGTTAGTTTAAATATATTAGATACTTAAAATTGTTATACGTTTAGTTAACATCATTATTTATTTGTAGATTTTTTTATAAATATACATATATTATTATGTCTGATATATTTGGAATTAAGTTTACATTATTAAATTACAAACATTTGGTTTAAGAAAAAAAATGATAATTTTAAAAGTATTAAATATTCCTGTATAATTAAGATATAACTATTATAATTTCTATTTATTCGATAATTATGATTTAGAAATTATCTCATAATAAAATAATTAATAAGTTTGGTATTTTATTTAAAGTCTTTTATTATAAAAGTTCTATGTTGTATGTAATTATAATAATTGTAATGTAATGCATTATTACCATATAGCACTATCTAAGGAGTATGGCGAAAGGGGGATCTTTTAGTCAGTGCTGTACGGTACTATATTTAATTTATCTAATCTATTATAATTACTTAATTTTAGATGAAGAGTAGGTGAGTAGATGAATATACTTTTAGCAATAATGATACCATAAGATTACATACGGATTAAAGTTGTCGTGAAATATTATTTATTACATTAAACAGCATCTAATGATATTATTATAATGCCTAATTTAAATAGATAATTTATGTTATATAATCTAAGCTTTGGTTAATCATTAACTTTTTCTATAATTATCAGATTTCAGCTGTTTTCATCTTTCAATCCATCTTTTAATTAAAAAATTGACAAGAAGACTGGTGGTACCTAAAACTTATCAAAGCACTCGCTTTTAATTATATGATGCTTTTTAAATACTTACCAATTTCCATTAATCCATTTAATTATACAAGATAGATACAAATTCCAATCGTGTAAAGTATGTTAAACATCCTTTAGCTGATTTAATAAGCAATTTCATCAATTGAAATTCCTTCATTTGTTTTATTAACTTTTAATAATATCTCTAAACCAAGATCTGAAAAGGTTTCTCAAATGCGCCAACTTTATCTTGCATTTTTGATATTGTATATAAAAATGCTATCAAGAATCTACCATAACCTTTTTTTTGATATTGAGTCTAGTATTCCAATCCATTTACCCGTTATCCAGTTTTTTGACAGATATCCGTAATAGATCAGATTTTTTGAATGACAGATAATAACAGATTCAATCCAAAATTATCTGTCAACATTAAATGTTTTATAATCCTCATTCTAGGATTTCTAATGGATATTTTTCAGATATCCATTATCTGGCAGATTTCTCTAATGATCAATGGATTGCGAATTCCAACTGGATCGAATAAATGGATGACGGTTTCCAACTGGATCGGATAAACGGATGATGGATATCCTCGGATTGGAACACTAGTTGAGGCAATGTAAGAATACATGCGAAATAGTTATAGTTATCCATGTTATTTTTTTTAATATCCAATCATACAATACCCAATATCATTGTAAAAGCATTATATGTAAAATCAAAATGGTAAAGTATCATAAGCAAGTAATTTATGATCAAGAAAAAGCTTTGAAAGTAAACATAAGTTTTGACAATAAATTTATTGTCTCTCCCCATCAATTTCGAACATAATAATATTCTCTTCTTCATCTTTGTAAATTTGGTTTGAAGTAAATTATATTTCCTTTTATGACATTTGAACTGAAATTCACTCATGTAATAACTCAAGCAGAACATACAAATATATACAACAGGTGCATCATTAAATTCTTCAGGATGTGATGAAAAATACCAAGAGTCAATCAGATCTTCTCCTATTTGAATTTCCTTGATATATGTGTATTTTTACACATATTTTAATTGATTACCACCTGAAGCTAAAGATTCTACTATTTTAAGAACTTGAACTAATATTACAAGTTGATTGTAATGTGTGTGATTCTGAACTATAAAATGAACATTTATTTTTATTGGTGTTTCAAAAGTAGTGGAAACATCATCCCGAGAATCTTCAATAGGTATTTTGTGTCAGAAATTTCATCAAATTTTTCTCTTTTTAGGTAATGTGTTATCTATCTCTCTTTTAGTATAAATTTGATCACCTCTTACCCATTCATCAAGTCTTCTATCATAAAACGCGTATGTAATATAATATTCGGTTATAATATCATTATTAAATTGATAATTTGAATCCATCTTCTATGTTATTTTTGGCTGACACGTAATAGTTAATAATCACCAATCGTGATTTTACTGATTTCTCTTTAACTGGAGTTGTTGAACATGACTCACTCTTTATTGAAGGAAGGCTCATAAAATCTCGTTGACATTTTATTTATGGTAGAGGTAGATAGATCTGCTGATACATATAATCAAAAAATAAATGAATTTTTTTTATGGTTCTGATTCTCAAAACCGCAAGCCGCAGCATATAAATGTACCGTCAAAATATATGTACCGTCAAATTAACCAAAACTGTCATTACTTTTTGATTTTCACATTTAAAATACTTATTAATATACCTCAAAAAAAAACGGATAGTATTTGGTGGACAGGAACAACGGAATCGACAAATTCGAAACGCAGGTTGGCAGTTTCATTTTGAGCATCTCCTTTCCTTAAATATGATTGGTTCAAAACAACAATAATGCGGCACAGGTGATCACAGTCGTACATAGTTTTATAAAATAATTTTCTCCTCATTTATCAAAAACATTTGCAATCGATTGGGAAACTATGTCCGATAAGTATGTATTTAGAAGAATCTAATGTTATACTTTATTCTCTCGTAATAATTGTATAAATTCTATAACAGCGAAACCGAAACTAAGACTATTACTATTCGTACTGGTAACTATATAATTGAACTATTTCCAATATTAAATTAAAATTAACCGATTTTTTAAGGCTAATTGATTTATTAATTTTCTTTCTAGCCGGCTTTGACGCTCGCTTTCCAAATACTAATCAAACTAAACATTGTTGGCAAAATTATGTAGACTACTTTAAATGTATTAAAGCACGTGGAGAAGATTTTGCTCCTTGTCAACAATTCTTTAGAGCTTATCATAGTCTGTGTCCTAATGATTTTGTAAGTGTCCAAAGGAAAAACAACTCACATTTATCTATTAGATTATTAAACAAGTCTGTTTTAGATAATTGTTTTTTTTAACCATATTTTTAATTTAAAAAAATTTAATTTTTTTTTTATTAATGATTTTTTTTTAAAACATTTAGATTTCAAAATGGGATACTCAAAGAGAAGAAGGAAATTTTCCCGTTAATCTTGATTCTTAATAAATAATTTTCGAGACTATAATCTTTCTGAATATTTAGTTTTTAATGTAAATTTGATGAATGATCATTAAAAAAGATGGCATGATATTTAAAGCTTTTAGTTTTTTCCTTTTTTTTTTTTTTTTTTGATAAGTAAAATTTGTTAAAACCAGATTGACTTATAATTTGTTGTCAAATAAGAATTTGCGATTTGCTAATAAATTATTGGATAATCTCTATGGCATCATAATTGAGAATTTATAAAAAAGATCATCATACAAAATCATTCATTCCAAAACTACTTACTTTTTTCCTTTTTTCTGAATTCGACATAAGCATCTTTTTTTTTATTGAAAATTTAAATATTTTATTATATAAACTTCTATTTAAAAGATAATAAGTTAAGATGAATATTTTTCGACTTGTAGCAGATTTAATGCATTTAGCGTCTATTTTTATTCTATTATTAAAAATTCAAAAGACGCGATCATGTTCTGGTAAGTTTGATTTTATTGAAATTTCTTAAAGGAATTTATGTGGATTTTAAATGAATATTTAATGGGATCAAACTACTTAATTCATTTATTGAAAATTTCATATGAAGTCTAAACTCGTTTATTCAAAAAAGTCCTATAGTAGTATCGTTTAGAAAATTGAAACCTTTTTTTAAAAATATGATCTAGCCATTTTTTATTTGCATTCAAGAAAAATAACAATGTATATTTTGTTAATTAATAAAAAAGGATAATTTTTTTTAATGATTATTATCTTTTTATAGGTATCTCTTTTAAATCCCAATTACTTTATTCTATTGTATTTGTCACTAGATATCTCGATTTATTTACAGCTTTTATTTCATTATATAATACATCGATGAAAATATTTTTTATTGCAACATCAATTTATATTTTGTATTTAATGAAATTTAAATTCCGAGCTACATATGATCCAAATTTGGATACTTTTAGAGTAGAGTTTTTATTGGGAGGGAGTTTGTTATTGGCTCTAATTTTTAGTGATTTTGTACTTATGGAGGTAAATTAACTTTTGAAGTTTTTTTACATGTATATTTTGACAATGAAAACTAATTTTTTTTTCGATTCAATTTTCGGATTAAAGATTTTATGGCAATTTTCGATTTATCTTGAATCAGTCGCGATTCTCCCACAATTGTTTATGTTGAGCCGTACAGGAGAAGCAGAAACAATTACTACGCATTATTTATTTGCGCTAGGAGGATATAGAGCTTTGTATTTGATTAATTGGTTATGGAGATTCGTAACTGAAAGTCATGTTGATAAAATTTCATGGATTGCTGGTGCTGTTCAAACTGCTTTATATAGTGACTTCTTTTATATTTATTACACAAAGTAAGTATTGAACATGTCAAGTGTAAATTTTATTATATACAAGTTTACTTACAATTTTCTATTACAGAGTATTACACGGAAAAAAATTCGAATTACCTCAGTCAGTATAAATAATGATTTAATGTTGAAATTTATTATTAATATTATTATTTCGAATAATTAATAAATATTATATTATTTATATTTATTTTTAGGGGTGTTGTATAAAACATTTTTTACAAGTAGATTGGATTTTAAATAAAGAATAGTTTTGATTCAGGTTTAGTAAAATGTAGCCCTTTCTTCAATTAATGATGTTTAGAATTTTTTTTATTCATTCAATATAAATTATTACTTTTTTTTAAAAAAAAAACTTTTTTGTGATATATTTTTTAGTATGTAGCTTATTTCATAGATAATATTCAACATAACTAAATTTAAGTATTAACCGTTTTCACTTTTATGGTGTTGGCGTATTAGTGAAATAATGATGACGTATAATTACGCCACATATTACTTAATTTTTAACTCATTAATATAATAATTAATTTTCTCGTCAATAAATACATTGAAATTTTTTTTGAGAAAATTTTAAAAAAAAATCATGTTTGCTAAAAAAATTTTAAATAATCCTTCCTTCAACCAGATTACAAGAGACACGAGAGTAATTACGAAAAAAACCCCCATTAACAATTTATTAATTAGATATGATTTTCGTCATTATTCATCATCACCACCAGAATCTCATTTTTCTCGAGGACAAATTAATAATATAACTGATATTAAACAGCCTCCACCAGGGCTTGATGCAGCTACTATTAAGAAAAATACTACAGGTGTAAGTGTATTCAGTGATGGTCAATTTGACAGTAGTAGTTGATTGATTTAGAATATAAATATACAATTTACAGAGTAAAGAACAATCACGAAATCAAGAAATAAAAGAACGTGATCCGGATGATGCACCTACCGCAATAGACAGTCAAGCTCCCGCTTCTTGTAAGTTGATATGATTTTTGATTCTTTACAGCCTTTTTTCATTAATTACAAACTTTTTCTTCTATATCATTATTTTTAGCCGAATCTACTGAGCCATCAGAAATTTTTGATCCAAAACAAAATAAGTTTGTTTCTGCAGATAAATATAATGGAGAACATCAAAGAAATACTAGCGAAAACAAATCTGATTCTGGTAAAAATATTGAAGGGTATGTTGATGTGATTACGGAATTACCTAGTGAACAAGATAGCGGATAATCAATTATAATAAATTTTTGTAGTATTGTTGTAGATTCAATTACAATATATTGGTAAAATGTATAATAGTCTTACAAAATAATAAATTAACTAAATAAATCATTGTATCAAAAAAAAAATGTCTCATATCTACTGTATTTAATAAATGTTCTCATTGTACAATAATTAATCTCATTTTATCATAAATTTATTAAATTTACATCTTTTTACTATTCGACGTAGAAATTTCAAATAAAAAATAAAAATAAAAAATAAACTATTATAGTGAGAAAATAAAATTTTTTTTTTTAAAAAATATTTTTTTTTATGATAAAAAATACTTTCTTTAAACTAAATAAAATAATTAATAACTAATAAATCCTTACCAAATAAATAATAATATATAACAATAATAATAATAATAATGATAATAATAATAATAATAAAATTCTATCTATACATACAACGAATAATTTTAATGAAATGTGGCAATGAAAGTGATAAGTGAAAGTTATAAATGTGTATAATTACATGTAACAAAATAATAAATATCTACATGTTCTGAATGAATTAAAAAAGAAATATCGAATACAAAAAAAAAAGAAGAAAATCACACCCCAAACATTCTATCTAAATGTTTTATTTTTCTATTAGTGTATTTTTTCCTTTATCTTTCTTTCCCTTCCTTTATTGGTCTAAAGAAAGTAACAACTTGCTACCAATTTTTAATGCTTTATTCAAAGCAGCTTCATCTCGTAACCATATAAATTCGCCATTACTATCTTTATATTTTAAATTATCAAGACTACCAAACCGATCAGATAATTTCTTTTGAAATCTGGGAAAATTCATATCATCTTTACTCAGAAGAATGGCGAATAAATCCCCACGATATTCTATTTTAATTCTTAAACCTTCCAATTTATGCGAAGATGTATATGTTGGTGAAGGTGTTGACGTTGTATCAGGAGTATCATCATGAACACGCGATGATCTCATAAACGGAGGCTGTCCTCCAGAAGTGAATGATGAACCTCCGGTATTATGTTTAAAACTTCCATTAAGAGAAGGTTGTTTTTTAGGTTGTTGCTGAAGAACATTATTATAAGAAGATTGATATTGTAGAGATGAATACGTCATTGAAGGGGTAGGATCAACCGGAGAGGAATCTAAACCTAATAAAGAAGTTCTTCCATTTTCATCAATTACTTCTCCAGGTTGTCTCGGATCATCAGTTTCCACATCGTCATCCTTTAATCCAAATAAATCATTTATTAACGGATCTGATAATATATATCCTGGTAAATTTAATAATTCTTTAACATAGACATCTAAATCTGCTCTTCTTTGAGATGTAATCATGTCATTAACGTATGATAGAGGTCCTGGCATAAATGGTAAAATACGTTGTTTTCCTGTACGTCCTGCTTCTTCTTGAAATTTATTTAAAAGTGCTATTTGAAATTCATAAAAATCTTCATATAATCTGTATAAAAATCTAAATCGTCCTGAAGCCATTTCGGCTCTAATCAAAAACCAATATCTTTCATCTCTAAATTGAAACGATTCAACTGAAGCTGAAATTATATCAATTGGATTTTCTTCGTTCACAGGTAAAGTATCAGAAGCATCAGAATTTCTATTATTATTGTCTCCTCCAACTTGACCATAATAATAATTATTATCATTGTAACTATCATTATCATCGTTATTATTATTAAAATCAGTTTGAGGAGTAATTGTATTACTAGGGAATGCTACAGGAGCTAATTTAGGGTTTATATTACCAGGATTATTAGGATCTATTCCTATAGGAGCTAATTTTGAATCATTGAGATCTAAACGACCCAAAGAAATACTATTTTCTTGATAATCTTGAGTCATTTTTTTCCATTCTTCAACTTTTGGAACCACCGATTTATCCATTAATTCTTGAACATTTTCTATTGCCCTACCGGTCGCATGATCTCTTATTTCAACAAAAGATACGGGAATAAGTCCTGGACCTCCCAATCTTCCAATGGGTTTAGCAACAAACCATTCATGATTTGATTGAGCAATTACGATAATTGGTTCACCCGCTTTAGCTTCCAATTCATCAGGACGTTCCGCATCAAAATCATAAAGTACAATTCCGTATAATGGTTGAGGTTTGTTACCTCCTCCACTTGCTCCAAAAGGATATGATGAATCAAATAAAGGAGTTCCACTCATTCTTCCACCTTTTTCTAATACTTGAAAATATGAAACAGGAACTAAACCCTGTTTATTTGTTGCAGGATTACACGCTTCATACCAATTTGGATCATCCTCATTACCAACTACATGAAAGAAATCACCTTTGGAAAATGACAACTCTTTAGGTCCATTTGCATCATAATCAAATAATGCTTTTATGACTTTTTTTGGAGGAAGGATAGAGGGAGGTGCTTTTGTTGGAATAGGTGTCGATATTTTATCCTTTGTAACGGACCTACGAAAATCCAAAGGTTTAAAATTTTTAGGAACTTTGACCATATTCTTTTTCATTTTTACGAAAGAAAATTTTATTTTAAGAATTAATAATCTTCAAAATAATCTTAACGAAACTAATAATGTTGCAAAAAATTGAAATCTAACTATAAGAAATATATAAAGAAGAAAACTTGTTAGTAATTCAAAAAAAAATAAAAAAAATATATAAATATTAACAAAATAAATTAAATTAAAAACTTACGCAAGATAGTTATTTTTTAATAATCAGTAATTTTTAAAAAAGATTCAATTAAAAAGGTTCAAATTAGTATGACACTCTCAACGTAAATTTATTTTAATTCAACATTCAAATAGTTGAAAAAAAAAGAGAGAAGGAAAAAAAAATTCCCAATTGTCAACGTTTACCATACATGGATTTATTTCATATTGTGCTTACTACGATGGTGGAACATTGAAAAAATCCGGCTAATAGAGTTTCTTTAATTCACCGAATTAGTTAATGAGATTTTTCGTATAACATTCATACAACAATTTCGTCATTCCCATTTTTGATAAATTCTTTTAAAATAGTTTTGAGGGATTATTTACTATCTTTATTTTTTATTTAATATCTTTATCCTTGAATACTATTTTAAACTTCTCAGTATATAAAATTTATTATTTTATTCTTTGTTATGTTCTTCATTTTCATGTATTTCTTGCAGCACCATAATTAAAAGAACTGCTTACAGAAGTCTAGAAGAATAGAATGAGAATTCCCTGGTTTACTTATGAAACACATCACGTGAACAATAATTAAACCCCCCGCGAAAAACTTGTGCAGAAAAATTCGATCATTTTTTTTTTGTTTTACAGTATTCACTTTTCTATATATATCCATGTCCCATCTTGTAAATTTTCACATTAAATTGTCACACAAATCACAGCCACAAATTTGGATTAGTTTTCAGTATCTTGAAACAACACTGAATCAAATATTGAATGTAATTATGTAATTCTGAATAAAATATTTTGACCGGCATTAATATTATAATTCTCAATGTTTAAAGATATTTAGTTTATACGGCTACGACTATTTAGGATCTATGTGTTAGATTAGACATGAGATAATAATATCCAAGAAAAAGGGTGCGATCGATCTCGGTGTTTAAGTACAACCAAGGATTCACTTATCAATAAAATTTGGTATTTTTTTTTTTAATATTGTCTTTAATGAAAAAATTAAATTGTGTTACGATAACAATAACTTATCAAATATCAATTTCATGTGATCTAAACTTGATATGGATATAATTTGCTTTATTGATACCACGTTTTTTTTAGTTGTCCGGAATGTCTAATAGCATATATGCTGCACATGTTTATGCAAACAAAAGCGAAAATCAGTTGTTTCTTTTGTTTCTTTCGAATAAACTAAAAATGACGCAAAAATACCAAATAATACGATTTAGTTTAATGGCCAACTTTTGGGGATAAATCAAAAAAAAATTTTTAATATAACAAATTTGGAAAATGATGGTTTATAAAAAAAATTTTTTTTTGATGTGCAACAATAACGAGTAACGGGAAAGAACCTTTGGGGTTCGAAGATTTGCTTTTTAATAATGCACTCCTTACATTCATCTTTTTTTTTAGGATAATATAAAAATAAAAAGGTTTGGATCTTGATTTTTTTTTTTTAAAAAAAAAAAGAAAATTTTTTTTTTTTTTTGTAATTTTGTCTAATATAAAAAATATGTCACCTCCTAATACAGAACTTCAATCAGAATTAACTTATCGTCAATCATCAACATCCACTACAAAATTTGAACGTGACTATTTACCGCCAAGTTTCACCATAAAAGAGCTTCGTCAAGCAATACCACCACATTGTTTTGAAAGAAATACACTAAAATCATTTAGTTATGTTTTTAAAGATTTAGCCGTTATCGGAGCTTTAGTTTACGCTGCCACTTTTATCGACTCGCATCTACCACTCGCTTTACGATTCATAGCATGGCCTACGTATTGGTTCTTCTGTGGAGCTTTCGCTACAGGAATTTGGGTGATTGCGCATGAATGTGGTCATCAAGCTTTCTCCCCCTCGAAAAAAATTAATAATACGGTTGGATTTATACTTCATTCAGCTTTATTAGTCCCTTATCATTCGTGGAGAATTTCTCATTCAAAACATCATAAGCATACTGGTCACGTGAATAAAGATCAAGTTTTTGTGCCTAAAACTAGATCAAGTTTAGGTTTACCTTCAAATGATAAAGATCCTCAACAAATGAATCATTCTGTACTTGAAGACACTCCATTTATAACTTTAATAAATTTAATCGGTCAACAATTATTTGGTTGGCCTTTTTATTTAATATTCAACTCTTCCGGTCAGGTTTATGATGGTCGTTGGACAAATCATTTTAATCCTAATTCTCCTATTTTTGATCCTAAAAATTTTGTTGACGTCATTATCTCTGATATTGGTATCATTATGGGATTATCAACTATCGTTTATTTCTCTTATGTCTATTCGTTCATTGTCGTAGTTAAATATTATTTGATCCCTTATCTTGTTGTAAATCATTGGCTTGTCTTAATTACTTTCCTTCAACACACCGATCCTAAATTACCTCATTATCGTGAAAATCAATGGAATTTCGTTCGTGGTGCTGCTTGTACAGGTTTATTATTTTATAATTTAATTTGTATTCTTTCTTTTTACTTAAAGGAAAAATCATTACTAATTTAAAAAATATTTCTTGTTTTACAGTCGATCGTCACATTGGTTTTCTTGATTCAATCTTTCATAAAATTACTTCAACTCATGTAGCGCATCATTTATTTAGTACAATGCCTCATTATCACGCTGAGGAAGCTACAAACCATCTTGAAAAAGTTCTTGGACATTATTATATTTTTGATGATACTCCAATTTTTAAAGCACTTTGGAGAAGTTTTGTTTCTTGTAAATTTATTGAAGATGAAGGTGATATCATTTTTTATAAAAATTAGATATCATTTTGAAAAAAAAAATTATATACATTATTTAATTATTTAAGATTAGAATATACTCGCATTTTATAAATAAATCAATTCTTTACACAGCATATACATGCAGCTTTCAAAAAAAAAAAAAAAAAAAAAAAAAATTCAAATCATTTTTTTAATCTATAAATAATTTAATCTATTACAAAATAATCTATTTAATTATAAAATCATTATGAACTGATTTTAAATTTTATTTAAAAATACTTACATAAAAAAAAAAGAATATATAATATACATATATTATTCACAAAACTAAAATACTAAAAAGAAAAAAACTAAAAAAAAAAAAATAATTTTTAAATTTATAATTAAAATACGAAATATAAGATAAAACTTTTTTTTTCTTAATCAAATTAATTAATTAATTATACTTCCTGAAGGTAATTTGATTCTACGAAACGAGGATTTGAAAAGATGCAAGTTGAATTTTTACTGGCAATTAAATATTTTTTTTTCGTCAAATGTTCGGTTTGCGATAAAAAACCAAGCTATTTTTTTTTATACATTTTCCCACTCGAAACAAGTTTATCGAGTTGTAATTGTATAGTTACTGAGTTCACTGAGTCAAGACTTTTAATACCAAATCAAAATTATATTAACAATACTATGTAATATCACATTTTAGCCCGAAAACACCTGCCCGATTCTTATTTTCTGTATAACCATACAATTCCTCTTTCAATAGGTTAATCAGATTAAATGTTCATTAAAAAAAATTCGGACAAATTCTACGGGCAAAATGCGTAACTTTGTTATGTCCATTTCATGTTTCCTTCGTACATGTTAGTTAGTAATATGCTAAAGGCACGGTGGAATTGTCCCCTGTGCCACTGTTATTTCCATTATTACTAGAATTATTGAATGACGTACTAGCTCGCTTGCCTCCATTATTATTTATCCCCACAACGTCTGATATCAATGGATGATTATCAGCAAACATATTAACATCATTTCCATCATTATGAAGTAGTATTTGTTGTTGTCGCTGTCGTTGTAATGAAGATAAAGATCCTGTTGTAGATGAAGTAATCGAAGGAACCCTTCTTGGAATCGGTAAATGTGCAGATTGAGAGGGTAATGTCGGTGATGCATATTGTGAGCCAAGAAATGATGACCATTCATCTAAATCTGCATTATGTGGAATACCCCAAAATCCACTATTTATTGGTTCAAATGTATTATTTCCAACGCCATTATTTGTCGCCATACCAGGAGCAGCGTAGGGATCCGTATCACCAATTGTTGGTTGATTCTGCGGATCATTTGTGTTTGATGTCATGTACCTAAATCCAAGAGTGTTATTAAACATTTGTGCTGATTCAGGCAAATCATGTCTTAATTGTTGTCTTGCTGGCTGTGGTGGTTGAGTAAACGGCGGAGAATTAAATTGCGGAGGTTGAGATGTCAGCGACATATGATTAAAATTTAATACTGACGGCAACCGTTGATAGGTTGTAGATGGGTTTAACGAAGAAGGAACTGTATTAAAATGTGGTGATACTGCAGAATCATCATCATTTTCATTTTCTGATGACGTAGACTGATTATATTGTGCACGGAATCGAGCCTGTCTCACATGTCGATCAACAATTCCGACAGATGGAGATTGTTGAGTGCTATTGGAAGAATTTACACGTTTCCTTGAACTACGAGCTCCATCTATATTTGTGCTGCTTTTCAAAATTGGAGAAGAATCCAATTGTACATCCTTTAAATCTACTAATCCATGTAAAAGATCCACATATTTGTGTGTTGTAGGCCAAATATTCTTTAATTCTTTCAATACATTAAGTGATTTAGCAAGATTCACTTTTGCGGGTTGAGATATAGAAGTATCTTCTTGTGTGGCATTATATGTGTGAATAACACTTGCTGTAAAAAGACAATAAACGACAACATTCAATGAATGTCTCAATATATTACGTTTCATTAATGTATCTGCTATATCAGTAATAGCATTTGCGGCTTGAGAACATATGTTATGTGATGATTGTTGTCCTGCTGAATAAGGCTGATGCAATAACATTAAAGCAGAATAATAAAGAATATGAAGAACAAGTGTGGGGGAATCTGTAGGTTGATCTGAAGAAGAAGGATTATATTGTAAATGTTGTGGCAAATTTAAATACCATGAAGTAAGGGAAGAGTCCAAAATAGAAAGAACAGTATCTGTTGTCATAGAAACATGAGTGCTCCTAATAGCATATACGTTCTGTATGATTCGACCCATGATTTCACAAAGTTTCAATAAATGATTAAACCGAGAAACAGAATGCGCATGATTTCTATGCGAAGTACTTGATGACAATGGAGATCCTATTAAACTGTTACTTGATGAAACTGGGGATGAAGTTGATGAAACTGTTACGTGTTCCATTTTGAATGGAAGTGGTTCATGTTCATCGTCCTCATCTTCTGAAGGATGTGCTGCATCAACATCCTTTTCATCAATAGCTAATGGTCGACCCAAGTGTGCACTCGGTATCCTACATAATTATTAATATTCGTTAAAAATTTTTTACACAATTTAAAAATTTTTATTAGTTCAAAATTCTCTACCTATCAAGCACAAAACAAGCCCAAAATACACGTTTTTGTTCTTCTCGTTCTTCACGGGTCAAATTAATTGGATGCCATTTTTCATTATTACGATGCATACCTAAATCTTGAGCCATACGAGCGGCCATACCAGACCAAAGCCAAGCTCTTGTGACTCTACCAACGCCATATTCCCTTAATGATAAAACAAGCAAAGCCTGAATAGTGGATACCCGTGCTTTATCATAATCGTTATCAAGCAATGCCTTTGCACGATCAAAATAAATATCACCAGCAGTTGTATGATCTTCAGGAATTCTTCGAATATCAAGTCTATCTGAGAATAGAGCGGCAAATGAATAAATTGAATTCAACAAAAGATGAGGTAAATGATCTTTATCTTTTAACTGATCAAAAAAGCGTGGCTTGTAAATAAAAGGTAATATCGGATGTACATGAGTGAAAAAAAGTTCTAACAAATGATCGGATATTTCTTGTGAAGGTAATTCAGTTAATTCTGATCGTTTTAATAAATCGAAACTCTGAGTAGAAGCAATTACTTCTCCTGGATGACTCCAATTTGACCGACTTTTGATTGATAAAATACCATCCTTGTATTTATCACTTTTCTTCAAAAGATAAAGCCCGCTACTTCTACCATGATATCTAACTTGATTATTTTCATCAATACTAAGAATTCCCATAACTTCGTTTAAATCATCAATTATTGGATTATCTTTGCCATCTGATGATAATAAACTTTGATTAGTAGAAGAATCTAAAATAGAACTATTTGAAATTCCAGGTTGCGAACTATCACTAGAAGTAGATGATGAACTATTACGATAAGTTGTAAAATCAACTTTTCCAGCTTTATGTTGAGAACGTAAGTCATCTTGCATTAATTCGGCTAAAACAGCTTCAGCTCTTGGATCATTACTATGAACTAAACCACCTAAAAGGGATTCCATTCTATGTAATCTAGTTTCAATAGCTTCAATGTAACCTTTTGGAGGTCCCCTAATAAAATAATAAATAAATATTTAATTTAAATGAGATCGATAAGAAATTTTTAATATTTCAAATAAATTTACCTCTTTTTTGTTGTGTCATTATATGTACATTCCAAATTAAAAGCCGAACAGTTACCGCAAGCTGGTTGAATACCATCACACTAAAATTATACATAAAAAGGTACAAAACCAAATAAATAAAAAAATATAAAGCAACTTGAATAGTGAAAGTTCACGGATTAAATGTTACCTTAACTTTCTTGCGACGACAAGAATCACAAGCTTTAGAAACGCGTTGTCTTTTGTAAGGAACGTCGTCAGGCATATTGACTATATAGGGAAAGAAAAAAAGCTTTTTTTTCTAGGGCAAAAACGTTTTTCCGGTGTTTATATATTGTTGGTTATTATTATATCGTGGGATTTTTAAAAGAAAAAAAAGGTGTTCTAAGAAAGAGACATTTGATTTTATTATTTTTTACTATTAAATTTCACAGTTATGGTTACTGTTGTACGACATGAATCAATTAAGGTTTCCGATGCTCTATACTAGAAAAAAAAATAAATTATCGGTTAGATCTTGGCTGAACATAAATTTTATATCATTTTTGTATAACTCAGTTTAAATTAGTTGCATTTTAAAGATAATCGAAAATTTTTACCAAAAAAAGTTTCTCTAAATTCTTTCGGAAAATTCCGAATTTCTCACGGTCTAATGATAATCCCAAAATTTTGGTTGTTCCGAATTACTATAATTAGAATTTTACGTCCCGCGTCCCGAACTTATTATCTTTCATGTTTTCACGTGATTAAAATAGCGATGGAAATTCTATTCCATATAATTTTTTTTTTCACTACACTTTTGGATACGTCACCTATAACATATATATCATATATAAAATAAAATTTATTAAAAATAAAAATTAGTTCTATTCAATGAATTCAATAAATGAATTGTAAACCTATGAATTAATAAATAAAGATCCTTATTGGTGATTCCTTGAAATGTACTTGTATCTAGAAGAAAACGATTAACTTAGATCTAACCTAATTAGTCGAATCCGATTTCACATTTAAAATACGTTTCCGACAGGTAAATGAGAATTATTAGAATTATTTTAAAATACAAATAAAAAATTAACGATTTTTTCCATGAAAGGAAAACTTGGAGAATATAACAAATTAACAAATTATCCAAATTATCCAAATTATCACGATTATCACGTAAAGTTTTCGTGATTTTAACAAATATGTTAATATCACATGTTAAATGCAATGGTGTCACAATCTGTCATTGTGAAGGTTTTGGTATCACAATTTGTAATTTAATATATTTGATATACGATTATTAATTTGGAATAGGAATTGAATGAATTAGAAATAATTCTTAATGGGTGAATAAATTTAGATATTTTATTATTATTATTATTACTATTATTATTAAAATGTAATAAATACATTTAAAGATAATAATGTTCTTTCAAAAATATTAATATTGTTTGTATAAACTAACAAATATAGATATTTGAAAATCAAAAATATCTTCTCACAGACTCACACATTGAAAATGATGTTATCAGCTGACCATTAAGCATGTGGGACATGCGCCACAAATCAATAACAATCCGGCGTAACATGACACGAACAAAAAAAAATTACCGAAATTACGAAAATTAAAATTCTTCTATTATAAACTTGCATGTTATCAGTCAAATGTAAAGTCAAGTTCAAAACCAGTCCGTCCATGCAAACTTGGTTGCAAAAATCTCGTAAACGGGTTTTGAAATGGTCACACTACATTTATCACAATATCACAATACGAGCACGGTTAACTATGCACTTTTGCATTACACTGAAATTGTGTAACTAACAACAAAATAATCGTCTTTACTGCGCAAAATAATGTCAAATTATTTTAACGTAATCAAAATTTTCGTAATAAAAGAGTGCCTTTGTTCTGGATTTTTTTTTTCAGAATCTTAATAATCTGTCCAATCATATATCGTCAAAGCCACTGATTGTGTAACCGCAAACAGTTGTACAGTAGGGGTAAGTCATCATTTCGTAGTTTCTGTTAAAAAAAAAACAGAGTCCACATCAATCTCATCCAGGGGTCGAAAAAAAAAGTATAAGAATTCTTTGAATTATTTTTTCTTCTACTTCTTCTTTTCCTCATCGTTTGAAATCGTTCCAAACGAATACACCACTTATTATACTCTAATTTTATTACACTCAAATCTTTTGTTGATCTCTAAAAGCGGAAACTTTATTTTTCTTTCATAGAATTAAATAAAGATGACCAAACTAAATGTTAGAAAACCACCTGCTACAAGAGGTGTTAAGGCTACTGTAAGCAATGGCAAGAGGGAACCGGTAAAACGTGGTAGAACAAGTGTAAATAAACGTTCGCCAGCTATTAAAAAAGAGCCTGAAAACAAAGTCGTCGAGGATTCGGGATCCGAAAGTGATGTACCTATTAAAGAAAGGTTAGGGAATGCATCTAACGGTAAAAGGGTGACAAGGTCAAATGGTCAAACCAAAGAGACTATAAAAACGGAAGAGCCAAGTGACTCTGAGGATCAACCGATGAGGCGCAGGCCCAGGAAAAAAATAATAGTTGACGATTCAGAGGAGTCCGAGGGTGATGTTCCGATTGCCAAGAGATTAATTAAGGATAATAATTCTGCGACTAATTCTTTGCCGTCTAAGGGGAAACAATCAAAAGACCTTTCTGCTTCCTCTTCGAAACAAAAAAATGCAGTTAAAAAAGAAGAACCGGTATTTATTAATATAACTTTTCTATTGTTTTATTTTGTTCAAAATGTATATATATATACATATATATATTTTCTAAAAAAAATCCTTATGTTATAAATAAATAGGTGGTGGATGGTAAGAAAGCAAAGAGAAAGCGAACGGAATCCGACTCTGAGGGGGATGATAATACTAAATCTATACAAAAAAAGACAATTAAAACAGAGCCTACAAAGGTAAATACGGACGTTGAAATGAAAGACGTTGAATTAGAAAGTGAAAATGGTAAAAAGTTGGGGAAAGCAAATGGCAAAAAGCCAGCTGTTAAAAAAGAACCTTCTGAATCCGAAGGTGACGAGCCACTCGTAAAAAGAATGAATAAAGGAAAACAGTCAGTAACTCCTAATAAAAGGACTACAAGAGCTACTACAGCCAATGTACAGGTCAAAAAAGAGATTAAGTCTCAAAAGGTAAACATTAGCAATTGACATTAATCTTAAGCGTAAATATTATGACTTTAATTATTTATTTTTAAAATTAAAATTGTTTTAATACAGGCTAATGATTCTAAAGCCAAGCGAAAGCGTAATGATTCTGATTCTGAGTTTGATGATAAAAAAAAGCCCGCCAAATCTACTGCTAAAAATGCAGTAAAAAAAGCTAGTCCTCAAAAAAAGAAAAAAAAGGAAGACCCTGTAGAAAAAGTGATGTCTGAAAAAAAGAGAGGTAAACAAAAAGCTGTAAAAGAAGAATCAGACGAGGAAGATGATGAAGAATATCGCTGGTGGGAAGCCGAAAATGCCAAGGGTGACGGTACTGTCAAATGGAATACTTTAGAACATAACGGTGTATATTTCCCCCCTGAGTACGTTCCGCATAATGTTAAGATGAAGTACAATGGTAAGCTATAAATAGTATTTTTTATGATATTTTATTGATGTATGCGGATTTAATTTTTCAATTTTTGAATTTAAAAGGCAAAGAAGTGCATCTTGAACCCGAAGCAGAAGAAGTTGCAACTTTTTATGCGGCTGTATTAAATACTGAACACGTCGAAAATCCAACGTTCAATGAAAATTTTTTCAGAGATTTTAAGACAGTTTTGGAGAAGTCTAGCAAGGTAATTCTTCTATATAATCAAAATTTTATTACATTATTATATTTTGATATTAATGATGCAAATACTGTATGATTTACAGAATCCTCCCATTGAGGAATTCGACAAATGTGATTTCACGCCAATCTTGGACCACCTTGAACGTGAAAGGGAGAAACGGAAAGCAATGTCAAAGGAAGAAAAGCAAAGGCTCAAAGAAGAAAAACTTCAATTGGAAGAGAAATATGGCTATTGTTACTTAGATGGACGAAAACAAAAGGTTGGCAATTTCCGAATTGAACCTCCGGCCTTATTCCGTGGTCGCGGTAAACATCCAAAGACAGGTTCATTAAAGGTAATAATCGTAATTCTTAATCGACAAGGTTGCATATATTCATATATTTATGATGGGATGGAATCCTTAATCTTCGACTCGAAAATCACTTGGCCATGCCAAGTATGCAAGTTATATAATTAATTTCTTATATAGTATATTCTCTTTGAAAAAAAAAAATTCATCTAGCTTCGAGTTCAACCCGAGCAAGTAACTATCAATATTGGTAAAGATGCAAAGGTTCCTGAACCTCCAGCAGGTCATAGTTGGAATAAAGTTATCCATGACAACACAGTAACTTGGCTTGCAACATGGAAAGAGAATGTCAACGAAAATATTAAATATGTTTTCTTAGCTGCCAATAGTACACTAAAAGGTCAGAGCGACTTTAAAAAATTTGAAAAGGCTCGTGAACTTAAGGTAAAAAAAAACCTTTTTTTTTTTTTTTTTTTTTTATATATTAACATATTCTTACTGGTTGGTATCTTACTAATTTATTTTAATTTAAAGGATATTGTTGGAAAAATTCGTGATGATTACAATAAAGATATGACTGATAAAATAACAGCAACTCGTCAACGTGCTACTGCAATGTATTTTATTGACCGTCTTGCACTCAGAGCTGGTAATGAGAAAAAAGAGGGTGAAGAAGCCGATACAGTAGGCTGTTGTTCACTTCGTTTTGAACATATAAAACTGGAACCTCAAAATATTGTACATTTTGACTTCCTTGGTAAAGATTCAATACGATATCAGAATACTGTAAGGGTAGAACCTCAAGTCTACAAAAATCTCAAGATTTTTAGAAAGAGCACCTCAGAAAAGGATCAATTATTTGACAGAGTGAATGTAAGTGTTTTTCCGTTTTTATATTGCATATTAAATTTTTTTTTTTTAATAACCTAATTTTATTTGTTACAATTTAGACACAGGAATTAAATAAACACCTTTCGTCATACATGGATGGTTTGACAGCTAAAGTGTTCCGTACTTATAATGCTTCTTACACTTTTCAAGATCAGCTTAATAAAAATACTCCAGTTGATGGATCCGTCAACGAAAAGATCTTAGCGTATAATCGAGCAAACCGTCAAGTAGCTATTCTATGTAACCATCAACGTACTGTCAGTAAAACCTTTGATAATCAAATGAATAGAATCGAAGATAAGGTAAAATGATTCGTTTTTAATTTATAATTATTTGCAAATAAATTGTTAACATCATATATAATTATCACTTATAATAGATACGTGCTTTGAAATATCAAAAGATGAGACTCAAGAAGACGTTATTGACATTGGATCCCAAATTGAAAAAGAAAAGACCTGAACTCGATGAGCCGGAATCCGACCTAGGCGAAGATTGGTGTGAAGAATATGAGAACCACTTAGAAGAAAAAGAAAAGGAAAAAATTCGCAAGAAGTTTGAAAAAGATAATGACAAACGCAAGGAAGAGGGCCAGAAACCGCTTTCTGAAAGTGAATTAGAAGAACAGCTCAAAGAGGCCGAGGAAAAAAGAAAACAATCCGCTAAAGAACGTAAAACGGGTAAAATCGACGTAAAGAAAAGTCAAACAGTTGAAAAAGTTGATGCTCAACTTGAAAAAATTAATGAACGTATCAAAGCGACCAACCTCACAAAGGTCGAAAAAGAAGAAAACAAAACTACTGCATTGGGAACTTCGAAAATAAACTATATTGATCCTCGTATTTCGGCTGCTTGGTGTTATAAATATAATGTGCCAATCGACAAGATTTTCAACAAAAGCTTACGTGACAAGTTCAAGTGGGCTATGGAAGTAGATGAGCATTGGGTGAGTCTTGTCTTTTATATGATTATCAATAAATGATTTTAATTGTATTCTAATTATACACACATCTATGGTTTTTTTTTGAATAAACAGGTATTCTAAACCAAAGTTTTTAACAAACAAAAAAACCAAAAAAAAAAAAAAAAAAAATTTTTATATAAATTCATTATATATATATTTTTATTATTCGCTATGCATTTTTTCTTTTTGCATTTCCGCAATTATATATTTAGTAAATAAGTGGATAATTACCTTTTTAATAGGCAGTTGATTACCTAGAAAATAGAAACTTTATTTTGCTATATATATTTTTTTATAATATATAGAATCATATACTTAAGAGAAGACTTCTTTTGTGATTTTTTGATAAAGTTGATTTTTTATCAGAAAATCTTAATGTTAAAATTACAAATAAAATAATATACTTAAGAATTTGTTAGTTAATAAGAGTTTATTATATTAAACAAAAAAATCGTTATGCAAAATAAAAACTTATAATGGAATAATTACAAAAATGTAAATCAATTAGTTATTATAAGTTTTATGATTTTTTTTTGTATATATTTTTTTTTTAAAAAAAATAATGTACTATATATGCAATATTTTAATAAATTTTTATATAAAAAAAAATTACTTTATATTATATTTTAATTAATAATAAAACTAAAAATATGGAATTATTATAGTATGTAAATTTTTTTTTTTAAAAAAAAAAAATTTTAAAAGCATTTATTAAATATTTATATAAAATAATTTATTAATTATTAATAATACTACTGATCAAAATAATCCATTTCATTCAAATTTTAATTTGCCAAATGTTAGATGAAATTAGGTCTAATTTTGGCTAATTATTTCCAAAAAAATCAGCAAAAATAATATTAGCAATTTGCATAAATTAACTGCATAATCTTTAATGTAATTTTATTTATATTAACTATTTTATTATCTGTATCATTTTTTTATAACTGAATTGGATAAATGATTTTTTGATGCATTTATGAATTTTTTAAAATATAGAGGTAAACCTATTTTATTATTTATTAAGAAAATAGAGATAATACAATATGAGTAAAAAAGACTATTTATAACTTTTTGATAAGAAATTATATAAGAAAGTATATTTTAACTAATAGGGTTATATAATGTATTTATTATGATCTAATAAAATAGTTACTAAATAAAAATAATTGTACCAGATAGAGATAAAAAAAAAATAGTAGTATTGTAGATATATAACAGAATATAAGCTGCAGTAATACAATATGACATGAAGCTATTATTGTTTTATATGAAGTAAAATATAGCAATTTTTATTATATATGATATAACAATACACATATAAATAAGTAAATTATAATATATATTTGCATAATATTTATGCTTATATTTGGACAACTATCCCTACTAATCTCTATACCTATTTTTCTGAAGAAGTTTTGGAAAGAAAAGTTGTGCTTTTTAGCTATTTTGTTCTAAGAAAATATTCTTTTAGTCTTAGGAAAAGTTGCTCTATGCTACTAGAATTAATTAAAAAAAATTTAAAAAGTTTGGAATATAATCTTCAGTATACCAAGTTTCTCTGCAAGTCAGGTTTACGATAACTTTCAGTCATTTACATCTTTCTTTAAGTTAATACCTGAAGGGCCATTTGGCATTCTAATTTCTAAGATACCCTCTTCATGCACAAGACGAACAGGTTGGATTTATATAGACCCAAGGGTAGGCCTAACATAAAGTTTCTTTAGAAGTTTAGCACTTTTCACAGAATTAACGTATGGGCTTGACGTAGCAGGAAAAGTCTTTTCTGGCATATTAGTTTGGTAAAAAATTCCCTTTTATAAATTTATAATTTCATTTTTATTGATAAAAAGGTGGTAGGACATCATATTTTGAGTACTCGTGAAGATAAATACTGAACTGGTTGAAAAACTATAGGAATATAAATCAGAGAAAGCTTAAAGACCCTTAACTTTCTGAAAACCTTCCTTTTATCTTCCCATCAATTCTTTTCATTTCCTATTGCTCTTTTCATCTTTCATTATTTCTTTTCATCTCCCATCACTTCTTATTACTCTTTTTTACTCCTTTTCATCTACTATTACTTTCTATTATTCCATTGTTATTTTATTTTTTTATTAGCATTTTTCTTTTTGATCATTATAATTTACTTATCTTTTTTATTTATTGTTATTATTTTTTTTATTTGTATCACTTCATCACATGCTTCACCTTTCGTCTAATGTTTCTGCTATTACCAGAAATTCAAAAATGGATAATTAGTTTCACAGGGTTTAATTTTCCATTTTGAATATATACTGGAACTATATATTCAAGAATTTTTTTAATACATCGATAAGCACCCTTTTCAACTGCATTAATTACTTAATTAACAATTATTGGATTAGTTATATCAGATTTTTTTAAAGAATCATGAGGTATAATAGCAGAATTTAAATCAATAAAATTAATAAATATTAATTTTTCTATATATGCATTAATTTTTTAACAAGTTTGAGAAATAGCATATTCTCAAGGTAATTTTAATTCATAGCTGCAAAATAGCAATATGCATCGCATGGTATATTCTCTACATCCTGTACAATAAGCCATTGATTGTAATTTTTATTTTTTTTAACATTATCTTTTTCTTCAAATGATATATAATATTCTTTATTTTTCACAGTAAAATCTATAGCTTTCAAAATAACATGATCTTTAGAATTGTAAAAGTTTTTAATTGAATCTTCAAAATGTATTTGTTCTTTTTTTGCAAGATCTTTAGCACATCTTATTTGTGTAGATTTACTTAATTCTTCATGAAGTTTCAATTTTCTTGATCTATCTTTGTGATTTTTATTAATACATTTCAATTGAAGTTCAAAGAGATGAACTTCAGAAACAGCTGTTCTTTTATTTGGTGTTATTATCTAATAAAATAATGTATGTATTAAAATATATTTTTTATAATTTCTTTTTAAAATAATATAAATACAACTTATTTTATGTAATTCAACAAAAGCATTAAATAGAGATTGAGCTGAAACAACTTGGTATTGTAAACTATCTTCAAAACAAATTACATAATATGAATTTTCTTCTATATAATATATAGAATATTGAATTGTGCAACAATTATTAGTCCAACCCCAAGTAGTTTTAATAATATAATTATTAGGTATAGAGAAATAATTAAGTGCTTCAGTATATTTCAATTGTGCAATTAGTAAGTAAACACCTTCTTGAATAACAATATAAATAAATTTTTGGTCACTATAATATATTATTTCAGATGAAACAGAATAGTTTTCCTGTTCATAAAGTCTTTGCTACTTAAAATTTGACATGAAAGTATTTTTTATAATATCATGCTTTTTTACGTGTAATGCATTAAATAAAGCATAAAAATTTAATCACTATTATAAAATATTATTAGTGTTAAATGACTGACTATCACTATGATTGGTCTACAAAATTTGGATTTATTTCAAAAATTTAGGGTTAGGATATAAATTAGCGTATATGATATTTGTATATGATCTAA
The DNA here is from genome assembly GCA_003550305.1 of Glomus cerebriforme. Classification (NCBI taxonomy): domain Eukaryota; kingdom Fungi; phylum Glomeromycota; class Glomeromycetes; order Glomerales; family Glomeraceae; genus Glomus; species Glomus cerebriforme. Next base: position 130,419 of record QKYT01000029.1, on the reverse strand, counting down.
TTCTATTTTTATATATTAGGTTATAAATATAAAGCAGTTATTACCTTTCATGTAATTAAAAAATCTCATATTATTATTAATAAAGAAAAGGATAGATCTGAAAAAAAAAATATAGTACAATGGGAGAATTTTGATGCTAGTTTTCATCTAATAGAGCATGCAATATTAATTGTGCTCTTAGAACAGATTACTTTAATATTAGAAACATTTGATCTTTTGCTTGAAGTGTGTATTGATGGATATTTAGACTCTAATAAAACCTTAACTAATGTTTTTGTTATAACAGAAATTTATGCAGATCTTAAACACATGAGTAAGAATATCTGAAAAAACTTATGTACTGTATTGTATATTACATAAATATATAATATATGGATATTATTATGATTTACTTTTTTATTTATTTGGTAATAGTAAAAAAGCAATATGTATATTATCACAATTTTGAACAACATATAATAAAATACTTTAATGGTTGTGTTTTTGCTGCTGATTTAAAAAAAAGGAATAATGAACCAAATATACCAACAAATGAAAAGCTTTGCCATATTCAAGTAAAGGGTTTAATTCAACATTTGCTTAACAATCATGATGCTTATTGAAAAGAAGTTTGTTGGTACAAAGAAAATGAAGAATTACTATTGCAATCTTCTATATTACAATCTTTTTCAAATATAGAAATTAAAGGATTCTGACAAATGCTTCTGATAATTTTTAAAATTTCAATACAATAATAGTCTAATTATCCAATATAGAACAACTTATAATAAAGCCTTTAACTGAAAGATTCTATGATTTCTTAATAAAAGAATCAATTTTTGGAAATTCTACAAAGCATGTCATACATTGGCTATTATAGATAATAATGAAGGTCTCTATTGTATAATAAAAGTTGTGTATGAACTACATAATCACATAATTTAGTTTACATGATCAGTATAATGTAGCTAAATTTACAGGTGAATATCAAAAATAATTGAATTATAACCAAAATAAGATAGTTAAATAAAATTATGAATGTGCTGCAATTATACCAATCAATATCAAGAATTGCAAGATTTTGATTTTAGTCAGATTAGTTTTCAAGTTTAATTTTATGAATGATTCTTTTATTTAATACTTTAGCCATTTATACAAAAATAAATGCAAGGCAGAAGAAAGAATACAAGCTAATACATTTTATTCTTTCTTTGCAAAATTAATTCCAGATTTTGATGCAGTTATTAAGTATCAAAGTTGTTCTGCATTTTGTAAGAAGACTGCAACTAGTTTATGCTCTTTATATTCATTTTATATTTTAATAAATTGGGAATAATGGTTGTTAAATAAAAGTTATGTTCCTTCTAGTAATCAAAATGATTTAGATTTGAAAGAAACAATATTATTAGCATCAAAACAAATATTTGGATATGATCAACTGTGAAAAGGACAATTTAAAGCAGTAAAATTATATTTAAGTGAAAAGACATATTAGTATCAATCAAAATAGGAAAAGAAAAAACATTTTGTTATGCAGTTTGTACATTGCTTTTTGAAGAAGTAATAATAGTTATCAGTCCATTAAAAACTTTAATAAAAGATCAAAAAGTAAATATTACTTTTAACACTTGAATTTTTAAAGCTATTTTTAATTGTGTATTATAATTTATAGCGAGAACTAATAAATATTAGTATACCTTGTGCTTCAATTTATACAAATACAATATAAGGCAAAAGTGAGCAAAGCAAAATTTTTGAAAAAATTGCTCTTAGATTTATAAAAGTGGTTTTTATTATAGCTAAAAAACTTTGTTTGGATAGAAAATTTTAATACTTTATTAGTAATATGTATAATAAATTAAAAGTACGTTTTGTAATTGATAAGGCTCATTATATATTAGATTATAGTAATTTTAAGTAAAGTAGTTTACAAAAAATATATTAATTATATTTGCAAAGAAATAATCTAATAAATTCTTTTTTATAGAAAATTATGAAATAAGTTAGAAATATTAAAAAAAAATTAGTCTATGACTCTTATTATGCTTCTAATCACTACATGCACATATGCAGATATTCAGAAAATTTACACATTTTTTGAAATTTTACCAGAAAATTTTTCTATAATCTAGGGCTCATCTTTTGAATGCAAATAAATCATTATAAAAGTATATAATAAAAGAAAGGATAATCACCAAAACTTTTCAAATGACATTAGAAATTTAATTAAAAAGTATGAAACTAAAATTATTATTTACTGTGTAATACAATCAGGATGTAACAATCTTTTTGCAATATTGCAACTACTTTTGCTGGATAATAATTTAGGTATATACCATGGAGAATTAGATGATGAGCAACATGAAAGTATTATGTCATGTTGAAAAAATGAAAATATTCAAATAATAATCAGAATAAACACATTTGAAATAGGTATTAATTCTCCTAACATTTATTTAGTTATATATTGTGTAGCATTTTTGAATATGAGTAAGTAATTATTTAAATTAATTATTTTTATGTATATATTTTTTAATTTTAAATTTTTTTTTTACATGTAGCAAATTTGGTATAAAAAATTGAATGAGCAGGCTATAATGGTAGTGAAGCTAAAAGTATTATATAAAAAAAGATTTAAGAACAAATTTTAGAATCTTAGCCAAAATCGTGAAATACAAGTGTTTAATTACACTACTTTAATAAAAAAAAATTTTGTAAAAACAATTTATAATTTTTTTTATGTTTAATAAAAATATACTTAAATATAGGCCATTCAATACTCAAAGTATGATTGATTAAGAACGTAAACAAAAATATCATTTTAATACCAGATTACATAAAATTCATAAAGTTCTTTTATTTTGCCAAAATCAATATGATTACTGAAATCAAATGATTAGTCATTACTATCTATGAAATGGTGATAATGTTCCTCCTCTATATTTAAATGTGACAATTGTAGAAATTAAATAAAAGAAAAACTAATTTATGAAAATTGTATAGATGATATTTGTCATCTATTGGAAATAATTAAGGAAATGAATATTAATAATTTTGAAATTACTGAAGATGATGTAGTGGAAGTTTTTTGTAAATTAAATACTAAAAAAATTTGGAAATCAGGTTTAACTGAACTTGAGATGTATAAAAGTGATCAAAAACTAAAATTCGAAAAACCAAAGGAGTTGGCTAATTATATTCTTACAGATTTGGTAATACATAATTATATATAACAAAAAACTTTACTTTATTATTATTCACCAAATGCTCAAACTTTATCAGCAAGTATATTTATAATAGGACTTGTAACTGAAGTAAAAGTTAGAGCTATGGAAGATTCATGATACTATTGGATACATAAAAATGAACAGTTGCTTATATAAACTTGTAAATTATAATAATAAAAAAAGTTGAATAATATTGTTTATTATTTTAAAAAAAAAGATATACATTTTGAATTTTTTTTTTGTTTTCATGTTTTGTATAGAAAAAAAGTCTATATGACTACAGTATATGTCTATATGCTAAACTTATTATGTAAGTCAATACCAATAAATTGGCAACCAATAAAATCCAAGATTACTTAATCACAAACTCTTATATTTCTAGTTATAACTTCATAAGATAGTTTTTGAAGATTTTCTTTAAGAAAAAGTCTTTTAAAAGATAATAAATAAAAAGTTTATAACTGTAGCTTTTTAACCATATAAATTTTGTCCCTATATATTAAGTATTATAAATGTTTATATTGTATAGAAATTAGCTTTACTATGTAATAAATAATTTGCCATGTCAATTCATATATCTTTCCCAATAACACCAACAAAAAATCACTTTCACATGATACATATTATGGCAGATGTAACACTCAATTTTATTGGCTTGATCTTAGATAAATATATTTGTTTTTTTTCATATTTTATTATTTTTCCCTTTTTTTTTTTTTTATTTACTTTTTTTTTTTTTTTTTTTAAAAATAATTGAATAAAGAGTTTTTAGCAGATATAGAACTAATAAGATATAATTTTTATGTTTTTTTTTACAAAATTACTATGTTATTCTTGTTTTCTACTTATAGCATAATTTTAACAATTTGTTAAATGAAACAGCACTTGAGAGATTAAGCAAAATTGTCTAGAAGATATAGAACTATTCAAAAATAATATTTTGTTAAGATATCTTGAATACTCATGGGATTAATTTACCACACCATCCTTGGAAAGGTGTGATGTTTTATATCGATTTCACATGTTTCACATTTTTATATTTATCTCAGGAACTTAGAATTTTTTTAGTGGTCCAAAAAATATTTGTCACACCCCTTCAGATATCACCTGTATTATGATGTGTTATATGGCCAAGATAACATATATGCATCTGAGGATGGTGTGGTAAGATGATCCATACTCATGAAAGTATTGGTATTTTTTGCATAAAATTATTGTGCTGTGTCATATGTTTGTTTTTTTCACTTCACACTATAATTTTAACACTTTAGTTAAATGAAACAGGTCTTGGAAGATTAAGCAAAATTGTCCAGCAGGTTAGAAATACTTAGGTATTAATTTTCATTAAGCTAACTTGAAATATTTGCATAGCTATTAATATATACTCAAGTATTTTTTAAAAAAATTAGCATTTTTATACTTTATTAAGTTTAATTAAAACAATAAACAAATGCTAATTTTAAATGTAAATTTTATTATTTTAGTATTAAAATTTAGTATTTATTATAAAAATAATGATTAATTTTGCTTTATATATAACATTATTTTTTTTGAAACAAATTGAGTTTTTTTTCTTAAGATAAATGATACATGATCTTAAATTGAGCCAATCTGAATCATGTGAAAGTGATTTTTTGTTGGTGGTGCTGGGCAGGGACCCGTAAATTTTTTTTCGATTTTGGCCAGAATTAAACCTGAGTCAGGTGACTCTGGCTGGAGTTATGAAGAGTTTCAAATTTTGAACTCCAGGTTTCCAGCTGAATATAAAGTGCCGAATGTTAATCACATGATAATATCTGTCTAGAGCCAATAATAACATTCTCATGTGATTTATTTTAATATGTGACTTGTTGCAGAAAATTTTGCTTTCGAAAATTTTACGGGTCCCTGATGCTGGGGTAGATCCATATGAAATTGTCACGTGATTCACTCCACATTTAAATGCTGAAGCGCAAGTTCTCCTAATGCATATGAAAGAACTGGAAGAAGTTCAGATTTAATTGATAAATTTAATCTTGAGAGCAGTTCTCCCCAATAATAAGTAGAAGAATTAGATCCTTTACCGCCTATTAGTCATAATGAAGCTATTGAGCATTATGATAAGGTAATTTTGTATTTGGAGCAACAAGAAGATAATTATGATAAAAAAAAGAAGAGCCGAAATTTATTAAAAGGCTAAAAAAAGAAGCTTTGAAACAACAATTTTTTTCTATGACAGACAATTTTATTAATATAATATAATAATTGTATGCAAACAATAATAATTGTCACTTTAAAAATTTGTAAATTTTTAATATAATGTAATAAATATTTATTATGCGATATTCCGTATATTATACCGAATAATTCGTTATAGTGTTACCGAATTTTTCTACAGACACCAAATTCCATTACTAGTAACCATAGTAACCATATAATAATTAGTTACAAGTATTGTAGCAGGAATGATCACCATCCATAATAAAAAGAAACACGCGTTTGATTAATACATTTTATAAAAAAAAAAACAAATTTTGTGGCATTCGCTTTCTTTGATATTAAATATTTCTACTTTACAGTCTTATAAAATAGTTTATTGTAAGTATCAAGATGGACTCATATTTTCTTTTGTTAATTTACTTTTGTGTTTCGCTTCAGCTTAAACTTTGTTCAATGACATTAGCATCGACAAGTTTTGATTTTAATATGGTATATACTGAAGTAACAGAAGATAACGCTTCAGATCTTAGCGAAGAGATTGATGAATTAGCAGGAGATCTGGAATTTGATTCCATTAATAATAATGGAACACCGAATAATAATAAACGGGTTTCATTTAATAACGATAAAGGCGGTAACGACGAAAAGGAACAAGAAGAAGAAGAAGAAGACGACGAGATCTACGAAATTGAGAAAATAGTTGATCATCGAACGTATAGGGTATTTTTGTCTTTTTTTTTATAAGCTAGAATTGGAAAAAAAAATACTAAAAAAATTATTTAAATAATTTTTTAGGGATCAATACAGTATATGATTAAGTGGAAAGGTAATAATAATTGAATTCATTTTTTTTTAAAACATTAACTAATATTGGTTTGTTTTGTTTAGGATATCCTGATAAACATAATTCCTGGGTGTCAAAAGAGCATGTGTAGATATTTTTAATTAATTTTAAAGAATTTTAATCTTTTTTTTCCACTTTTTTTTTGAAAAAAAAATCTTTTAATTTTTAGATACGCAGAACAAAAAGAAAGTGAATATTGGAATAACAAAGAAATAGAAGCGAAAGAAAAGATAAAGTCATTGGTAGATAAACATAATATTAATACAAGTAAATCATTAAAAAGACAAAAATCAAGTAAAATTAAAAAAAATAAAGATAAACATATTAGAAAGAAAAGTTTTGTTGAGTTAAAAACAACAAAAACTAAGGATATGAGTAGTAATAATAGTAATGGCAAAGATAATAAAAGTGGTTATAAGAATGGTGTTGGTGGGATTGGTGTTAATAGAAATAGTGATATTAATAATAATAGTAAAGTATCCTTAGCTAAATATTATGCTCCTTTACAATCTTCTGAAAATTCTGAATTTGGTGAAGCAAATAATAATAGTGATAAAGAAGGACAATATGAAAATGAAGATATGTTAAACTATGACTATGATGATGATGAATATGAAAATTTTACACCTGCTGCTATAGCTGGAAGTTGGGAACCTTTTGTTAAAGATGTTGCCACCATTCAACAAGATCCATGTACGGGAACATTAATAGTTTTTCTGAATTGGTTTGTATTTAAATCAAACTTACTATTTTTTTTCACTTAATTTCTCTTCAAAATAAGACATTAATTGATTCTTTTTCATGAAATATAATAGGAAGAATGGACATCGCACATCCCACACTAATAAAGTAACAAACGTGAAATGTCCACAAAAAGTATGACTTTTATTTTTCCAGATGGAATATATTTTAAATATTGATCTTGAATTTTTTTTTTTTATATTTCAGATGTTGGAATTTTACCAGCAACATGTACAATTCGTCGCAACGAATAATCAATAATCTATAAAATATGTAGAAAGAAAGGGAATTGGAAAAAGATGGCGTATACTTTGTGGTTATATGTTGAATACTAGTGTAGTGATGATGATATTTGTTAATGTTATTTAGTAATAACAATAGATAATTAATTATTTCTTTTAATTAAATCCCAATTTTATGATAATTAATAAAAAAGATTTTGAATTGTAAAGAATGTTTTAAATGAATTTATACAATGAAATAAATGAAAATATGAAATATATGGTAAAAATGTACATAGTTTGTAAAACAAAAGATAAAAACAACAAATATAATCAGTTTAGTTAAACCCAGGACTACATTGATCATTATACCTATTATTAAATACAAGATCATTATTATTAAAATTCTTTGGCGGTTGAACTCTTGTACCGCCAATATACCAAGAAGTTCTTATATTAATCACATTAGATTCTCTTGTTTCATTAATAATATAATTATTATGTTCCGTAAAATCTGATATTGGATGACTGTTATTTCTTTCATTATTTGGATTTGATATTCTTGACCATATTATTGATGCTCCTAATAAAGTAACTATTGATGGCATCATTTCACTATTTTAATCATATATTAAGGAAGAAAGTTAATTTTCAGAGTTTAAGATAAAATATTAAGTAAATTCTTAAGTACTTACTTATAAAATAATGCGCAAATAATAATCAATGCAGCCACAACAGATGATATTTCAATCATTAAAGCAAATATTTTATTTGTTATTTCATGAGAATAAATTTGTTTTCTCCAAAATGCAAATATTGTTAATCCCAAAATATATAATAAAAATGCAAATGTTAATGTTAAATTAAACATTTTCATCTTCAATAATTAGTAAAAAAGGAAAAATAAATTAATAAGGAATTTAAAGAAATGAAAAAAAGAATTTTTATTGAAAAGAAAAGTGTACCTTATTGGCAAACTTCTTATATTTTTGTTTTTCATATTCGTCATTTGATAATGACGCTAATTTTTTAGCCAAATATACCAGCATCCGACTATGCAAAAAAAAATTCCATTAATTTACTCGTTTAAATAAATACAGCGTCTTGCGTTTCTGACTTACCCATAATAAATTAATACGATAGTTAATAATCCAAATGCGATAGCATACATTAAAAAATGAATAGGCCAAAAAATATCTTTCAATGTGTTATTATTATTTTGTTCAGCAACAGCAGCAATCATCAAAGGAATGGAAGTCATTATAAAAAATAATACAACAAAAAGCCAATAAAAATACGAAACAATATGTGGACGGGGAAGATATGTTTGATTATTTAATTTCACTTTTAATGATGTTGTATATGATTCTTGTGTCGAAGAATGTTGATAAGAATTTATTCGTGGTATAGCATAAAATCTTCGAAGAAAGAAAAAGGCAAAGAAAGGAGGGAGAAAAAGTTAATTGTAGATTTACGGAAAGTTAGTTTAACGTTAATAATAAACTTAAACCGCGTATTTATTAAGTTATCGAAAATATAACACTTACAATCCTGAAGCGTAAGTTGCAACAGCGATTATTGGAGGGAAAGCCATAACTTCAAATAAAATAAATCTTAATATTATGAAATTTGTAAAATTCGTTAATTGATCGATAACGAATATTATTCTTCCTATACACCAAATATCAGCCCAAAAAAGAAATCCATCCAAAGCAGCAAAACATTGACCATTCCATAATATACTATTATATTTTATTTTTCTGTAAAACAGTAAACTTGTGCTTAAAATGAATGTAATTATATGTAGTATTAATGCTATTTCTATAATCATGCGAAAGAACGAGACATCTTTGCATCCCTCAATTCTTATTTCCCATCTACAATATGCGAAGGAAAGGTTACCATTGAAGAATGGACTAATGAGAAAATATAGGTTAGATTACTTACTGACATATACCCGGTTCGTTTGCTGCAGTCATTGTATCGTTTAACGCATTCATTATTGAAGTTAAAATAAATATCTAAAAAGAAAAAAAAAACTCTACTATATGAAGATAAAAAAAATTTAATTCTGAATTAGTAACAGAATTAATCATATTTATAATTTTTTTTAACGGAACAAATATTCCTTTGGAAATTTAATATATTGATATTAATAATGGGCACGTCATTGGTACATTTAGTTGGAAAGTTTTTTCTGGTTCCTATCCTTGATATTATTGGAAAACAAAAAAACAATGACCAGACAAAGAATTTTTTAATTATTTGCTCCGATAAATCCATTCCCGTAAAATGCAATTAAATTGTATCCCAAATTGTTTGTTGCCGTACACAAAAGAATGATTCCCGTTGTTTTTAAATTACTAAAATTACTAAATAAATTAAATAATGTTGTGTAACAAATAAGAAATTCAATAAATGTTTCGGCAATTTGTCACCGTCATATGGCGAATATCACGTGGGATGGCATTGCGACAGATGACGTTTAAAAACTTTATATTGTAATCTTAAATTGGTCACATGATTGTAAAAGTGTGATTTGGCGACTTTTACCTCGATAACATTTAATTAAGGTCTACTAATACAAATTCCTACAAAATTTTATAACTTTTAAGAAATGAAAATGAGGGTCTGCAAGATTAAACGAAGATCTATTTACGACTATTATATGACGTGATAAAATGAATTTTTGAAAAAAATTGGGTTATATGAATTTCGAAGATAATATAATGATTTTTCTTAACGTAACACCATCAATCACTATAAGAAGACACTTAAAATAACCTATTAAATATTAAAAACAGAAATTTGATGTTTAAAAGGTAACGAATAATTTGAAGATTATAAAATATTATTTAATTTTGGTAAAATGTCAAAATCTTTTCAAATAAATAAAAAAAATATTATTTAAGTTCCTGAAGATTCCAATTGTCCTTCGTTTATTATTATACATTTAATGATTACTTAGCTGCATCTTTACCTTCTTTATTTTTGTTATCTTCATTAGGTTGTAACGCGACAAACCCTCTTGTCAATAAATTAAACATACTTCCAAAGAAAAGTGCAATGACTGTACATGTTAACGTTATAACATTATAAGGCATGCTAAAATCAGGTGTAGGAAGACTAACAAGGAGTGTTTCTGTATAAACACGAATAGAGTAATGGTAACATGCCGCTCTTGGAGTGTCTTCAGAGCAATTCCTACATATAAGAATTTCCATTCTTTTTTTTTTAAAAAAAAAAAAATTCATGGGAACAACATAATGACATTATTTAACATGTTAATTACCTTGTTACAACATCGTATAAATAGTTAAAGTCACCGACAATTTCACCCGTGGATGATATCACTGCAGAGCCAATGTCAAAACCACGGTTTGCATCTGGTGGATGTTCAGTATATTTTAAAAATACTTTGTCAAAATTAATTGACAAAGTCGTTATGGAATTAGGCGGTAATAATAATTCTGCTTCAATAACATTTGGTCGTGAACGGTCCACAGCTGGTTGATAATACAAATCTTTTATGGGATTATCTGTTTAATAAATAAGATTCTTAATATTTAATTTAAATAATTTAAATTATCTTACAATACAAAATTCATTTCTCGATACCTTGCACTTCCTTTCCGTTTATTTGGACTTTTAGCGTATGAAGATATAGTTTCAAGAACCATGGGATAACATCATAATATATAATTGGCACAGAAATATTAGGACTTTTGTTAAATATATTAACTTTAATTCCACCTCGTTCTTGACCATAACCTACAAATTACAAAAAAGAAATTAGTTAAAATTTGCAAATTTTACTAGATAAACTATAATGACTTACCTGTAAAAAAACGATGCGCATAAATACGCGGTTGTTCGAAATTAAGATCTAAAAAAAAAAAGGTTATCGATTGTATTGATTGATAAGAAACCAAAATATTTATTCTTACTATATTCAAATATATCTTCTTTCCATGTCATCGAAATATCAGTTGTTAACTGTACTGTAAAGGGAAAGAATTATGTATTAACCGACATATCATTCCTGTAGTCACATACAAAAAATATATATTGCTTACAATTCTTGAGGTTATATAAAGCAATATTGGTTCCACCATCCATATGAGTGACATCATCCGCGTCTGGACTTAACTTATAATCACAGTCTTCAGGTAAAATTACTTCCAATTTGCTTCCTTCAGCTAAAGGACAAGCCTGTGAAAGTTGTCTTCCAAAGATCTGATTCAAACTCCAATCTTGCATGAAAAATAGTAAAGAAATTATTCAACTCAAATTAATATCCGTAAGAGATGATTTAACAGAATGAAATCTAAAACTAACCTCTTTTCCCTGAATTCCTTACCGGATCCACAACAGCAGAAACAGTCTGAATGATTTCTAACTGTTTATTCAAACATCTTGAATCCTAGATCACAAAACGAAAAAGCGTTAATATTTGAACGCTCAAAAAATATTTTTTTTAAAATAAAATCAATCCATTTTATCCATACCTCGCATACTGGTTGTACGTGAATGGACATTGAATGAAAATTAGAATCATATAATTTGTGTCCATTCAAAAGTGACGCTATTCCGGACTATATTTATAGAAAAAAATTTTAAAACAAAGTAAAATTAAAATCTCCCGCTTTAAATTTATGCTATCATAAATATTTATCTTACCGTTGATTTGCATGGAAGAAGTTTAATCCACGGTGTTAAATTTTCTGTGCAAACATTTTCATGAGGTAAGGAACCATATCTCAGTTCAGCATGTGTGGATATTTCCGTAGCTGTATGATGGATAAAAATCATCTATTCAATTTGAATTTATTTTGTATGACCTTTAAAATTAATTTATATGAAAGCGGACCATATTATGGTTAGATCTTCACCATTATACGATCCTTCTGGTCGGAATGATAATTGTGGTTGAACAGTAATCGTATCATCTATAAAATTTAAAGAAGCACAAAAAAGGCCAGCAAGGGCATTTGTAAGTGACTTCCAATTTTTGTCCAACCTAATGGAATGGATACGGTAATAAATTATTAATTAATACATTTTAACTCAAATAACAAAAGATATCTTCCTGAAACAACATACTTTTCATCCTTCCATAACCATGCCCAAAGTTCTACTCCAGTTCCCGCTGAGGGTGCAATAGGATAACCCCAATCCTCATAATTCCATCGTCCTTGAGTAAACGTCAAGTGCAATTCCCGCGCGTTGTAACTCTGAATGATTTGTCCTATTGCACGCGGAAAGAATTTGTAATGGTTGACTGAAAATGTTCAAAATAAAATCAGAATCTGTAAATTGTATACAAAAATGAATGAAAATGTTGAATTGCATACAAGTTTTGCCCTCCTTGATCCCGCTAATTCTCACGTTGAATTGAAAATGGGTTAATAATTTTCCGTCTGAAAGTGGTTTAATTGTAAGTGACTCTTTAAAATTATCATTATGGTGAAAATTTTCCGCAACGGTAAACTTTAGCACTATAAAAATGAAAACCAAGAAAAATAAAAACAAGCGACCGAGTTGCCACATTGCTAATAAATCAGAAATTATCAGATAATGTTTCTAATCTATCAATAAAATATGTTGGAACAGGATTCGTGTAACAAGAATTTGATCGACCCAAATTGTCGGTTATAATTTATATATTTTATTTATTAATATGTGCATTGATTTTACTGTTAAAGAAATTTAAAATATATTATAGTTATTAGGAGAATGTCGGTTTTTGACCAATATCTATCTACTACCTAATAATAAATTAAAGACTCATAATTGTTTTTTTTGTTGATTATTAAATTGATACATCATTTGACGATATTTAGCTTCAAATGATTCGGGATCTTTTATACATTTCAAAGCTTTCCAATAAATATCACTAGCTTCTATTATTTCTTTATTATTTAAATGAAATTGTATAAAATCAAGCCATAAATCTATTTGATATATAAAAATAAATATTATTAACATTATTTAAATCAATCAATACAATTTAACGAGAAAATGTAGACAAACCACTTGGAGCTCCCTCAAATCCACACGCCTGTTCATAAAGCCAAATTAAATGAGATTGAGAATCAGATGTTATAGGATGCGATTTTCCTTCTAAATATTCCTTTTCAATTTCAATACAAGTCTGATAAAATTTTAGAGTTGATAAAGTTTTATTGAATAAACTAGGAAAGAAAATTTTAAATCTTAGAAAACGGGTGTGTTCTTCGTAAAAGCAATAAGTACTATGGTAGTAAATAAGATATAAATACCTCTTATAAACTTTACGAGCATTATCTAATCCTCCTTTTTCTACCGCCCATTTCAAATATCTCGTTGTAATCTGATCTTTTACTTCATTAGGTTGATGATCATCATCTTCATTATTTCTTTGAGTACTCCGTGATAATGAAGATATTTTAGAAATTGAATTCTACATCATAAATGGGTATTGTTTAATTCTTCTATTAAAATAAATTTTAAAATAAATAAAAATAATTTATATATCATATTACGAACCAATAACAATTTTTCTAATTCAAAATCTTCCAAATCACCATTCTTAAATTTTTTAAAGGTCCAAGAAAGATAAGAATCCCATAATATTAAAGAGGCAGGATTCGATTTTAGTGCTAATTTATATAATTCTTCGATTGAATCGTTTTTTGATTCTTTTTCTTCATTGATATTCAAAGTAATTCTTCTTTCCCATAATTTTGAACTATTTGGCCAAGTATCTGTAGCTTTTTTTAATAATTCTTTCATTTTCATAGTATCAGTTTTATTACTTTCTTTTTCTAAAATCCAATTTATCCAATCTAAATACATTTGTGATGATGCCAAATTGGATTCTGAGGCTGTTTTATATGTTTTTAATAATTTTTTATTTAAAAAAGCAATCTATTGAAAATATATTACTTAGTTATAATTGCTCTTAAGAAAAAAAAAAAAATTTTATTTACAGAATGTCATACCAAATTGGGTTCAGAAACCATACGTGAATGTTTTAATAACATTTTCGAAAACGTGTACCACATTTCATTATTAGGCAATTTCTATAATTGAAAAAAAATCATTTGTACCCTAACTAATAATTTACAATTAAATTATAAAGAAATAATCCCTTACCTCAATACATTTTTGAAACTCATTAATGCTGTTTTTAATAGCATCTATGAATTCAATGCTCTGCACATCAGAAATATTAGCTACGTGCCTTTCAGCAACATACGATAAAGCTTCTGAACTATTTTCAAAATCTTTTTGTATACTGTAAAGGAGAAAAATTATTTTTTTATTAAATTTAGTTAATTTTTACCTAATACTTTTTTTATAAAGTCACCTTTTATAGATTTCCTCTTGAATCATATTTGCATTAGAAAATTCTCGGCAAATATCAATAAACCCTTTTCTAAAAGATAAATCATTAGGAACAGCTTTAATAGCATTAAAATAAACAACTTTAGCGATTTCTCCACATAATAATAAATTATCATCGTCAAGAATTGTTTTTGGTAAATTATCTAACCCCTCTAGTTCTAATTTTTTTGCTTTTGAAAATTCATCATCATCGGTTATTTTAATAAAATTTTGTGAATCCTTTTGTTCTTCGTTAGGTTCATCAACCTTACTATTAGAAATTCCTAATATTTTTCTACGGGCTTTTATTTTTTCAACATATATTAATTCAAGTTTGAAATATTGGTGCCATAATTGATGTGAATCACGATTTAATCGAAGTCCACGTTGTAAAATCACTTTCAAATGGGAAATGTTGCCATTTAATATATAATTTAAAGTATTAGATAATAAACGTATCTTTTAAACTTACCTCTAGCAGACATTATATTGGCATTGACTTCGAATTCATATTTTGATGCCATTATCCAAAATATTGGTTTTGTTGGATGTAATTGTAGTACACTATAAGCGATATTGTTAAACAATTTGATCAATAGCCTTTTAAAAGATCCGAATTTAAATAAAATATAGAAAAAAAAAGTACCTCCCAAAGATCTTACTAAGCACCTTATCATCACCTTCATTTTTAGCAAAATCGATATACTGTAACCATAATTTAACATCACCAGCAAATTTAATTATAGTCCTGTCAAAAATATGATATATCCTCCTTTTTATTGAATAATCTGATATTGTAACTTTTCCTTTGATACCTATCAATTTATTAATTATTGAATTAGATCACAATTTATAAATAAATCTATCGAAAATAAAAATGATTTCTTACCTAACCGACCCTTTCTTTTCTTTCTTAGTAAATCCAAATTCATTTCATACTCTATATATTTTAAAAAATCAATTATTTGTGCCGGTCTTCTCTTGAGCGCATACTCAAAATTGGTTCGTTTCTTAACAATTGATTTTATTTCTTCCTGGAAAAAAAAACAAATACTTTGTTATCATTTAACGCCGAAAAATAACGGAGGTAAATCTTTTCGGTTAAAAGCTAACTTTTGTGAATATTTCTTTATGTTCCAAATCCTCAAGTTCGGGGACCATTTGCTCAAGATAATATTGCACTGTTTCCGCCATTATTATCGTCTCTATACGGTAACAAAAAAAAAGTAAATTTTTTTTTTTAAAAAAAAAAAAATATTCTGATAATCTAACAAAAAAATTGATCTGCATGAAATGATTGGATTTGAAAATCAAAAATATTATTTCGCTTTTTTTTTTTTTTTTTTTATTTAATATGCCCTTAAATCGTTTTTTTCATCCAACGTATACATATTCATTTACTTATTTTGATTTCTCCAATACTAAAATTCTTTCCAGAAATTCTCTTTTACTTTTTCGTTACAAGTCATCAACAACAAATGAAACTAAACAATCAATTTTCGATCAAAAAGATAATAACGAAAATAATATAGATAATAAAAACAACAAATCATCTACGTCAATAAATACAATTCTCAAAAATTCATTTGTAAAAGAAAATGATGTGCCATGGACAGGAGAAGAAGATATTAAAACAACAGTTTTAAGAATGTTAGTAGATAAATATCCTCCATTAAAAATAAAAAGAAATTCGATTAAAGAATATATCGAAGCACATAATAAAGTCAATAATTCTATAACCAAAGCGAATTTGACACCTCCATCACCACCTCCTATTCCATTAAATAATGTAGTATCAAATAAAATACCGAAGATATCAAAAAAAACCTCCGAAAAACTCAGTGAAGCGAAACAATCTCGTATAATGAATGCAAGAGATGCCGCAACATGTTATTCAATTGAGAAAAAGCTTGGTGACACAGAGAAGAATGAAAATTCCAAGGAAAGTAGTGGTGAACAACCGATACCGAAAAGTATCTTGGGCTGGAATAATTTAGTGGAAAATCGTATTCAAGAAGCTATAGCTGCCGGAAGTTTTAAGAATCTTCCTTATCGTGGTAAACCTTTACCAGCGGATCCCAATGAACAGGTAAAACAATGATTGAAAAATCGCGTAGAATTTTATTATTACTTTTGATAATTTATTGTCTAAACATTCCCGTAATTTTTTTTTAGAATCCTTATCTTAATCGTACAGAATTCTTCCTGTAAGTGAAAATTGATACCTTTCATTACAAAATTTAATTGTATTTATATATATATTCTTTTCTTTTAGAAATCGACTTATACATAGACAAGGTTCAGCACCAGCATGGATAGAATATCAAAAAGATGTAGATAAAGAAATATCTTTATTCCGTCAACGTATGCGAGAAAGTTGGTTACGTTATACCAATGCTAATAACATTAATCCACATAATCGAAATATTTCTTGGGAAAATGGACAAACGTCATATTATGAGAAAGCTATTAGTAAACTAAATAGTAAATTACGTTCTTATAATACCATTGCTCCTTATTCTGTTCGACGTAGTTATTTAAGTCTCAAATTGGAATTTGAAAGAATGTATAAAGATGTAAGACAAGATACTAATTATAGAGCGAAATTTGTGAATAGAGAGAATAAGGATATTTATTTATTAAAAAATTCTGATGATAATAATGAATTAGAATCCAAGGAGGATGATAATAATATATGGAAGGGTTTTGCTGAAAGTATTAAATGGTTGATTAAAAAATAACAAAAATTTTGTAGCACGTGATATAGTTTATCACGTGATTATTATTGTTCGCAATACTATTAACTAAATAGTATTATTTTTATTATGATTAACATGTTACATTATGGCTGAAAAACAGTCTCAATTTGGTTATCTACAAATAGAAAAGCATTTCTTAAATTTAGATAGAAGTTATCATTTGTGGAATATTACAAGAACAAGATTCTATATGAATTTTTTGTATTAATTAAAAGTATTATTATAATTGAATTAAGAAAGTTTCATTCTTCTCATTAAAGAGAATTTAAAAGGTAAAAAAAGAAAGTACGTGAAATTATTAACTGTTCACTTTAAGATATAAAGATATATCTATAATTATTCAATGAGAAATAATTTACAGATTTAATTCGTTAACTGTATTATAAAACAATGGCAAAAATAGATTCAAATTTAGAGAAAGATATTTTAATAAAAAAAAACTCATCGGATCCTCCCCGTACTTTTAAAGAAAAAAATTATTTGTTATCCAAATATAATGATCAGTATCACTACAGAAGTTTATTCTGACGCGATTTCCCCGAACTATAAAATGTTGATAACAATGACCCCGAGATGTTATTTTAATCAGCCAATAAAATGACACTCCCAGTTACACGATCGGATCACAAAATGATATCTTTACATCGTTTTCTCATGTTAAATATTAAAACCGTTTTTTTTATTAGTCGGTTCGGTTTAAATACAAAACACATACTGAGTTGTTTTGCTTTATAGATGTAGATTAAAAAATATGCTATTAAATCCGGTTTACCGTTTTAGTTAAAAGTTCAGTATTTTTTTTTTTCTTTCTCAAGCAGAATTTATAATTAATGTCACGCGAATTTTCTTACGTGAAAAGTTTCATCAAATAATTCGGCTTAATAGTAAAATTTTTTACGAAATAATATTGTGAAGATGATTACTGTCATTCAAATAATCTTCATCCCGAATCTTGTCTTTTTTGCTAAACCCTCTTGGTACAAACAGATAACTAATTTAGCTTGTACGTGAGACATTTTTTTTTTGTCTGATTATCGTAAGATTTCTTTTTTTAAGTTTTTTTCATGGTTCATATGACTAACAAAATATTACAAAGAACGTTTTCTTCATTAATTGTATTGTTTAACAATATATTTTTCAACATTATCACATAATCACATTCACTTTTCTAACTGATCTCCATTGCACAAAAGAAAAAAAAAATATTCTCAATATGTTCTTATTAATTATAATATTAATGTTAATACAAATATTAATCTATTACAATTGTTTAAAGTAATTTCAACATATTTAGTTTCAATAAGAGAAATTAATTAATACTAAATAATACTATAACATTATTATTATATTCAGGGATTCCTAAATATTTTATTTATAACGAATTATAAATCGTGTTACTACTTGATTTCATTATTTGTCACCTAACTTAATTCTGTATACTAATATAAAATTAATTAATCCAATTTAAGATTCTTACATAAAAAAATGTCAAATGTCAAATTACTTTTATCAGATATTTAGATAAATGAGAACAATCATTGTTCTATTATAATTACTATAAACTATTTTTAATTTTTAAATAATTTAAATTATACATATAATAAATACAATGACTATTTTTATTTTTATTTTATTTTTTTTTTTAAAAAAAAAAAGATCAATAAATCAATTATTTTTTTAAAAATTCATCCAATTTCAAAGATATTCTATCCATATATTCTCTTCAATCAACGATCCATTCTATTCTTTCTTCTACTCTGTATGTTTATGTATGATCAAAATCCAAAAAAGTTTGAATCCGAAGATGATTATTTAATAACGACGCGTAAAAAAAGGTAAATTGAAAATAATAATACTTTTGACTCTATTCCTAAATCTTTTGCTAAATCTTCTTTATAATATATATATATTTTTTTTAAGTGCCAGACTCCTTTAATTCTATTTTGCATAATTATCTAATCCTTGGTCAGGTAAGACTTTTTAGGAGCGATTGGTGGAAGATGATGATGTGAATTCCAACAACTTGAAGATGTGAATTGATGATGATGTTTACTGCCGGATTGACGCGAAATAAGTGGTGCAATTGGAACTGGTGGTGCTGGAGCTATATTTCTTTTTGATGATGATGCTACTAACTGCAAAGAAGAAGAGCTAGGAAGAGGACCGTTCTTTGATTTTTATAGATAGAATGATTAGGTTGAATTAGTATTATTACCTTCTATCAATCATCAATAAAAAAGAAAATTATATCATAACCTACAGATTTTATTCTAACATCTTGTCTTTCTCCAATATTAGCTGCAGAGGTGTTAATATTCCCAATATCACAATTACTATTATTAGCCTGTACATTGTTGCTATTATCATCTATAGAAATTTGCCGATTTGATGGTTTCTTAAAATTTCTTCTATCATTATCATTATCATTATCATCGTTTATTGATCTTTTTCTTACATTTTTTTCTGGTAGTGGATAAGTTCCTCTTTTTTCTTTTGTGATAATTGGTCTTCTATTCTTTTTATATACACCATCGGTAAATTGAGATTCACATTCAGGATCAATTGTCCACCATGCTCCTTTACCAGGTTCATGATCATTGCGTGGAACTTTAACAAAAGCTGAGTTTAATGATAAATTATGACGAATAGAATTCTAAAAAAATAAACATATATATATAAAATAAAAATGAGTTTTAGATAGGTATTAAATTAATTTACGCCGGAAAAAAAAACAGTTCAAGTTACGGACCTGCCATCCATTTTGAGCAATTTTATAAAAAGGATATTGTGTCGTTATCCAATTATATATGGCATTAAGTGTCATCCTTTTAGAAGGTGCTGATTGTATTGCTTGAGCGATTAAAGAAGCGTATGAGAAAGGAGGTTTGATTTGTCTTGATTGATATTTTGATGTGTCAATCTTTTCAATCGCATGTTGTTCAGTAATATCTTCTTGAGTGGAAGACGAAGAAGTTGATGAACCACTTCTTTGACTAGTATTTGATGAACCGATTCCACTATCTAATAAATCAATCTTATTAGCAGTATAACCGTGAGGATATCCTTGACTGGTGGTAGTAATATATCCATTTGAATAATTCTGACCATATTCTGTCGAAGAGTCTTGGTTGAATGTTGCATCCCGATAAGTCGTATTACTGTTCATATTATACGTGTCATTCTCAGTAGTAATGGACGTAGCAGCTTCATCATCCATTTTTGGGAGTAAAAATGAGAATACCACCTCTCCAATTTGAATCTTCGTTCTAATTTATAGTTTTATTTCAAAAAAGTCGCGCATTAAAAAAAAAAATTTTTTTTTTTAAGCATATTTGTTTTAAAGTACGAAAATTTTCTTCGTTTTTATAAGAAAATATTCGAAATTGTTATATTCTAATGTTAAATTAAGTCAATACTTAAATATATTACGCATACAAATATCTTATTACGCGCTCATGCGCTTAGGAATTCACATTTCAAACCTTTATTCAAAAGAAAAACCAAAAAAAAAGAGAATAAAGAATCACCTGTTTTCTAACGGTACTGTAACTCCTTTTTCACAAAAGCGTTCATTAATGTAAGCACCATTCTTTCCGAAAATCATCAGTTCAAAGCGTTGTTCTTGAAAATTATAATAAAGTCGCGCGTGTTGTCTTGATATCGCTTTAGTTGAACCAAGGTGTATATCAACCTGATCCGAACCATTTGCTTTACGTCCAAGTATTACTTGAAGTGTTTTAATATAATAACAAAAGTTATCTCCTTCAAGTTTAGCGTAAGCTTGTATTGGTCCATTATCCATTTCTTGGATTATTATCTTTACGTACAATGGGGAGGATATTCGCTTAAAACAAAAAAAAATTAAGGTTTAACAATAATAATAATAATAATAAAACATTCAACGCCACGGAAAGTGATTCTCTTTTTCTTAATTTTTTTTTTTTTAT